>CAHIKZ030004832.1:2655000-2695000 GCA_903632075.3 Acanthosepion pharaonis
ATCTCTTCCAAATATTGCCTCATCCATAAACTGAGGAGATAAATAACAGATCAACAGTTTGTGAAATAAACCATCGACAAAAGTTCTGTGGTCAGATGGCGAAAGATTCTGCATGCGTTGTAAATGATACAGATACAGGTTTGGTTTGTTTTGGTTAATTTTGTTTTATGGCATATCAACCTCAATGGGTTATTTAATGCCGACAACATTTTTAGGATAGATTCGTATGAATAGAGTATGTATTCTTTGGTTTAGATTGGTTTGGTTTATTTTGTTTTACGGCATATCAACCTCAATGGGTTTTTAATGCCGACAACATTTTTAGGATTTTATGAATAGAATATGTATTCTTTGGTTTAGATTGGTTTGGTTTATTTTGTTTTACGGCATATCAACCTCAATGGGTTATTTAATGGGAATAGAGTATGTATTCTTTGGTTTAATTGGTTTGGTTTATTTTGTTTTACGGCATATCAACCTCAATGGGTTATTTAATGCCAAACAACATTTTTTGATTCGATGAATATTTGTAGGATAGATTCTTATGAATAGAATATGTATTCTTTGGTTTAGATTGGTTTGGTTTATTTTGTTTTACGGCATATCAACCTCAATGGGTTATCTAATGCCGACAACATTTTAGGATAGATTCTTATGAATAGAATATGTATTCTTTGCTTTAGATTGGTTTGGTTTATTTTGTTTTACGGTATATCAACCTCAATGGGTTATTTAATGCTGACAACATTTTAGGATAGATTCGTATGAATAGAGTATGTATTCTTTGGTTGAATTGGTTTGGTTTATTTGTTTTATTCTTTGGGTTATTTAATTGGTTTGGTTTATTTTGATTGGTTTTTTATTTTGTTTTACGGCATATATGGGTTATTTAATGCCGACAACATTTTTCATTCGTATGAATAGAGTATGTATTCTTTGGTTTAGATTGGTTTTTTTTACGGCATATCAACCTCAATGGGTTATTTAATGCCGACAAATTTTTAGGATAGATTTATGAATAATATGTATTCTTTGGTTTAGATTGGTTTGGTTTATTTTGTTTTTAGCATATCAATCAATGGGTTATTTAATTCAACATTTTTAGGATAGGTTTAATGTATTCTTTGGTTTTTGGTTTGGTTTATTTTTGTTTTACGGCATATCAACCTCAATGGGTTATTTAATGCCGACAACATTTTTAGGATAGATTCGTATGAATAGAATATGTATTCTTTGGTTTAGATTGGTTTGGTTTATTTTGTTTTACGGCATATCAACCTCAATTTATTTAATGCCGACAACATTTTTAGATTGGTTGAATGGTTTATTCTTTGGTTTAGATTGGTTTGGTTTATTTTGTTTTTACGGCATATCAACCTCAATGGGTTATTTAATGCTAAACAAAACAGGATAGATTTATGAATAGATAGTATTCTTTGGTTTATTGTTTGGTTTTATTTTGTTTTAGCTTATCAATCAATGGGTTATTTTCTTTGAATAGAATATGTATTCTTTTTAGATTGGTTTGGTTTATTTTGTTTTACGGCATATCAACCTCAACAACATATTTTAGGATAGATTCATATGAATAGAGTATGTATTCTTTTTTGGTTTAGATTGGTTTGGTTTATTTTGTTTTACGGCATATCAACAATGGGTTATTTAATACCCGACAACATTTTTAGGATAGATTCGTATGAATAGAATATGTATTCTTTGGTTTAGATTGGTTTGGTTTATTTTGTTTTACGGCATATCAACCTCAATGGGTTATTTAATGCCGACAACATTTTTAGGATAGATTCGTATGAATAGAATATTTATTCTTTGGTTTAGATTGGTTTGGTTTATTTTGTTTTACGGGCATATCAACCTCAATGGGTTATTTAATGCCGACAACATTTTTAGGATAGATTCTTATGAATGTATTCTTTGGTTTAGATTGGTTTGGTTTATTTTGTTTTTACGGCATATCAACCTCAATGGGTTATTTAATGCCGACAACATTTTTAGGATAGATTCGTATGAATAGAATATTTATTCTTTGGTTTAGATTGGTTTGGTTTATTTTGTTTTACAGCATATGAACCTCAATGGGTTATTAATGCCGACAACATTTTTAGGATAGATTTTTATGAATAGAATATGTATTCTTTGGTTTAGATTGGTTTGGTTTATTTTGTTTTACGGCATATCAACCTCAATGGGTTATTTAATGCCGACAACATTTTTAGGATAGATTCTTATGAATAGAATATTTATTCTTTGGTTTAGATTGGTTTGGTTTTATTTTGTTTTACAGCATATCAACCTCAATGGGTTATTTAATGCCGACAACATTTTTTAGGATAGATTCTTATGAATAGAATATGTATTCTTTGGTTTAGATTGGTTTGGTTTATTTTGTTTTACAGCATATCAACCTCAATGGGTTATTTAATGCCGACCATTTTTAGGATAAATTCGTATGAATAGAATATGTATTCTTTTGGTTTAATTGGTTTGGTTTATTTTGTTTTGGCATATCAACCTCAATGGGTTATTTAATGCCGACAACATATTTAGGATAGATTCGTATGAATAGAATATGTATTCTTTGGTTTAGATTGGTTTGGTTTATTTTGTTTTACGGCATATCAACCTCAGTGGGTTATTTAATGCCGACAACATTTTTAGGATAGATTCTTATGAATAGAATATTTATTCTTTGGTTTAGATCGGTTTGGTTCATTTTATTTTACGTCATATCAATGGGTTATTTAATGCTGACAAAAATTATTATTTTTTGTGATATTTTTTTTTGTCAAAAATCTGTTTCTGGTAATATATTTCCTTCAAAATTGTATTGCTGGTTATAATTTTTTTTTAAAAAAGTATTGCTGGTAATAGTTAACTATTTGCCCATAGCTGGGGCCCTAACAGGTGCTACCACCCCGAGTCATGGTGGACCTGGGAACACCAGCAATTAAGAGGTGGTTCCACGCTCCTCAAAACCTCCTGATCAGAGGCCTTGCTGCTGGACGTAGTTTAACGTCTTACTCAGGACGACGGATACACGAGCTGCTCTTGAAGTACCTTCCATGTGGTACTATGAAATGTAGGATATGCTAGAATCACTTGATGTGTTTTGATACCTGGATCGTTTGTGGCATCCTGTAGAATATATTCTTCATGGTCAAGCGTACGTGATGATCTCGGTCTTTCTCGATGCATAGTTTGTTGTTGCCACGGATTCTGTCTCAGCAAAGCAACGATAAACAGCAGCAAAGGTTGGATGATTCGGCTGTCTTCGGTCTGGAAACTCAATCGGATAAAGCCGTGCAGCCTCGCGTCCATTACCAATCACGAGGCCGTATGTAAAAACCATATCTGCCTGATAACGTGCCATTGTTAACACTTCTATTAACTCACTATTACATACGTTAAACGTTGAAGACAGACTAGCCACACATGTACACGAATAACAAATATAACCTAATCCATATTGCAACACTGCACCGTTTACCGTAAAGTTTAAACTTAGTAACTAAAAAAAAGAAACATTTGCGGACATATTTATATATAAATATATATCCTATATTATTTCGTCATTGTTTTGATGTGAGAAAACCGCCCCCAAAGTTTGTAAATGTATTTTTGATACACCCTATATATATATATATATATATATATATATATATATATATATATATATATTTTAAAAAATCTTATAATTTCAACATTTTTTTAAAACAGTTGGATACAGAATGAAAAAATTTAACACCGGAAATATATATATATATATATATATATATATATATATATTAATTGATAATCCGTATGGATAATTCTATAGAGGATATAAATCTACAGAGAGCTCAATGTAAGAGCAGAGCAAATAATAATTATGAAAGCGAGACTTTAGAAAACCATGGTAATATTTTATTTCGTAAAACCGAAAATAGTATAGGTTTTGCGAAATAAAATATATATATATATATATATATATATATATATATATATATAAAATCCGGTGTTGTTTGAAAAAATGTTGAAATTATGTGATTTTTTAAAATCCTTAGGTGACTTTTGGGACACCTTCTATAAGTTTCGGCAATTTAATTACAAACAAACATAAGTATAAAAAGTTGTTGATAAGAAAAATGTATTACAATATGAAAAAAAATACAACAAAACATGTTAACATAGACAAATTTTCCAATATTGTGTTTTTGTCGAAGGCATCTTCATTTGATTGAAGGATTTCAAATCATAATCGTGTTTTTAGTTGATCAAGTAAGAACGATAATTCTCGAATGGTAATTACTTTCCAAGAATAAGGCTTTTTTTTGTTTGTTTGAGTTGTTATCTTAATGAAGTAAACATCTTGTAAACATCATTTACGGGCGAAATATTGATTTGAAATCCCATTCGTATTTATTTATACGAAACTGAATTATTTCCATTTTTCCAAAGCTGAATGAAATAAAAAGACAAGCAAAGAGAAGGAAATAAACGAAGACAAAATTGGAGAAAATGGCACCGGAGAGCAAAGATAGACTTCACATCTATAAGAGGAAGACATATTTTCAAAGACAAAAAAAAAGAAGACGAAGATAGGGAGCGAAAGGTAGACTACAGATAATGATAATGGTAATATTAACTGTTTCCTTATAAGGAAACATTGACCGAAAAGACTGTGCCACCATCGGTTGAAATATATAGAATTTTCTCTGAAAAGAATTCTTTAAGAAAATAAATCTCTCAAGTCCAGTAACTGTTATCGCTCTTTCCATTACTGATGGGAGTTTCTTTCCTAACCTTTCATTTGAAGTAGTGTGGAATGTCAATATCTTTACTAGGCATAAGAGAGATGAGAAGAGAATGAGATAGATAGATAGATAGATAGATAGATAGATAGATAGGAACTGGTTGAGATAGATAGATAGATAGATAGATAGATAGATAGATAGATAGATAGATAGGAATTGCCTGAAATAGATTTGCGGGTTGGTGAGGCTATTTAGGAAATAGTTGGATGTCTTGAATTCAAAGTTATCCTTCTCCTAGACTGGAGGTCACCCAAGGCTATAGTACCCAGTCTATCCTACTATTTACCCATAGCTGGGCGGAGAGATGGATTCATACGTAATTGCCCAGATACATTTGCAAGTAAGGAGGAGATGTGCAAATGCATGTATTTCCGGACGGACGAACATAGGGCTGGAGAGGAAAGACATTTTCAAAGAAGGATAGCAGTGAACAGATAGATAAATAGATAGATAGATATGGAGAGACTGAGGGATGAATAGACTGAGATAGATAGATAGATAGATAGATAGATAGATAGATAGATAGATGAACAGACTGAGATAGATAGGAAGAAACTGAGTTAGATATGGAGAGACTGAGATATGAATAGACTGAGATAGGTAAATAGATAGATATATAGATAGATATAGTATTATATAGGAATAAAGTGTCGCTATCGACAATCGAGGAAACACATATAAGTAGGAAATCACGTGACGTCTAAATTCCCTATAAAATATGCATCTATCCTCTATTACTATACGGATCGCCATTTCTAGTCTATCCTCTATTACTATACGATCACTATTTCTAGTCTATCCTCTATTACTATACGGATCACCATTTCTAGTCTATCCTCTATTACTATACGGATCGCTATTCTAGTCTATCCTCTATTACTTTACGGGTCGCTATTTCTAGTCTAACCTTTATTACTATACGGATCGCCATTTCTAGTCTATCTTCTATTACTATACGGATCGCTATTCTCTACTCTATTCACGATACTATTTCTTTATTCGGATCACTATACCGATTATTGTTTGAGTGTGTATTATCGAGCAAGTACTATTGGCGCGAGTGCTATTCGAAGGCGTCTGACACCAGTATTGTTCAACGGCGTTACTATAGTTGTATCTGCGATTACAAAGTCTCTACTACAACGAGCATTACGAAAGTGACAACGAGCATTCGTTGACATCACAAAAGTGGCAAGGAGTGTTCGTTGAGTCACAAAATATAGAGAGATATAAACAGATTAAGATAGATATCTTGATAAATAGGATAAAGAACAAATAGGAAACGTTTATAAATATAACATGTTTCGCTTTTCTTAGTGCTTCGTCAGAGTATGAGAAAGGGAAAAAGACATTTTCTGCTGTTTTTATTTTTGTGTTTGATTTTCATTGGTTAAACGGATTTCACTTGCGTTTATCTTGTACCAACTATAAACTCACATCAAAAACACTATAGCATCACCAATATTTATTACCACGACGACGACGACCAGCAACACCGGTATTTATGTAAATAACATCACTAAATCAATATGCAAACAGTCACCCAACATAAGTAACGCCTACTAGACACATATACAGATACTAAACGAATAATGATTTCCTGGTACGAAAGCCGGATTAATCTAGAAATGAACTGGCCTGACGATTGCATCTAGCATGAAACAAACTGTCGTCTCTAAGTGTTAATTTATATGTTCACTTATATATATATATATATATATATATATATATATATATATATATATATATATATTAACCCTTTTGTATCTGGTCTTAAGATTTTGATCAGGGGTGTATATATATATATATATATATATATATATATATATATATATATATATAAATATAAAAGTGAACATAGAAGTCAACACTTAGAGGCGACAGTCTGTTTCATGCTATATGCAAAGGCCACATATCTGTTATTTTTCTCGGCTATTTATATATATACGGGTTAGTGATGCATTGTGGGTATTCTATTATGGCGGTTATTTTTACCGGAAGTCGCTTTGTTTATTTATTTGGGTCAAATTATATTGCTCGTTTTATTTTTTATTTTTATTTTTCTTTATTTATTTATTTATTAACGTAGTAAAAATTTGTTTATATCACGTATTTAACAGTTTTGTTTTGAGAATTTAATTAAAGCTATTTGTTCAATTTTGGGGTTGGTTGTTTTAGTTCATTCTAACTATTATTTTTTTTTTGGCGGGAACAGTTTTTTAATTTGGGATTGGTTTGTCTATTTATTTACTTGGATGAATTTAGGTCAATTTATTTGTATATTTTCTCTTTTTGGTTTTCGGTTTTTAAGCAACATAGTATTTATTTTATTTTATTTTATTTATTTATTTATTTTTATTTTATTTTTTTTTTTTATTAGTGTATTTGTTTGTTTTTATTTTATTTTTTCCGTTTTTCATTTTTTAGGTTACGTAGTAAAAATTTATTTTCATGCCTGCATTTTGAGATGAGCTCGGATCTTTTATTTAATAATTTATTTTGGTCGGGGAAAGTAATGATAGCTATTTTTTCCTCCAAGCAAAGTTTGCAAGTTTTTGATTGGTTGTTGTAGGCTGATGACTATGGTTCAACCCACCGTACAGCAAGAACGTAAAAACAAACGTAGGAAAAATATTCTTCAAACTCTTACACAAACACTTCCCAGAATCAAGCACCTTACACAAGATATTCAACAAAAACACAGTAAAAATCAGCTACAGCTGTACCGAGAGCATGGCACAAATAATAAAAAAGCACAATAGGAAAATTATCAACAAACCACACGAACAAATTAAACCCACGTGCAACTGCAGAATAAAGAACGAATGTCCTTAAACGGAAATTGTCTACAAAACAACGTAATATACCAAGCCACGATAAAATCACCAGATAATGAAGAAAAAAAAAAGTATACATAGGAGTAACTGAAGGACCCTGGAAGCAAAGAAATTATACACACAAAACATCGTTCACAAATAGTAAATATGCGAACAGTACAACAACCAATCAAAAACTTGCAAACTTTGCTTGGAGGAAAAAAAATAATAGTTAGAATGAACTACAACAACCAACCCCAAAAATTGAACAAATAGCTTTAATTAAATTCTCAAACCAAAACAAAACTGTTAAATACGTGATATAAACACAATTTTTACTACGTTAATAAATAAATAAATAAAGAAAAATAAAAAAAAAAAATAAAAACGAGCAATATAATTTCACCCAAATAAATAAACAAAGCGACTTCCGGTAAAAAATAACCGCCATAATAGAATACCCACAATGCACCACTAACCCGTATATATATAAATAGCCGAGAAAAATAACAGCAAATGTGGCCTGACGATTGCATATAGCATGAAACAGACTGTCGCCTCTAAGTGTTGACTTCTATGTTCACTTTTATATTTACACACGCTCTATCTCTGATATTGAGCACTTTATCCCATAAATATAGCACACCTTAAGACTATATTTCTTTATATATATATATATATATATATATATATATATATATATATATATACACACACACATAACTAACTATGAACCTAAAGAGTCAGGTAAACCTACCTAGGTTTCACCTACGCGGATCGTCAGGGTACGCTGGCCCTGAACTTGGATTCTGGACGATTGTTTTCGCCTCAATTATATGTTCTTAGTTCTTTTTTTTTTTATCCTTTATTTTTCCTTGGGTAGTGTTTTGTTCATTTACAAACTAAAACACTGAAGGTTTTTTTCAGACTAGTATAATTACTTATATATATATATATATATATATATATATATATATATATATATATATATATATATATATATGTTTTTTGTGTATGTTGCAACAAGTATTTATAAACATAAATAAAAATGTCATTAGTTTTACTGAATATTTAACGCACATTATATAAATATATGGAAGATGCTAATTGATTTAATTTAATGACTAATAAATGAGGGGATAGAATGCTCGTTTTCAAACCATTAGATCTACGTCACCATGGTCGATTTGCTAGAAATGTGACGATGTCATCGATCTCAGGAAGTGATCCAAGCGTACAGCAAAATGTCTGAAAACCATAACTCGCGTGTTCATCCAAGTCTTGTGAGTGAAAATTAGACACCCAAAACTGTTCGAAAGCCGTCGTCACAAGTCATCGTGACCGAGGGTTTAAACACACTGTCCTTGTTTAACTGTTGATCACACCAGAAATATGGATCTACAAAAGGATACTGAGAATTACAGAAAATGGAAACAAAAAGGATACTTCTTTATGACATCAGAAAGAGACAATTGAAAATTGTATGTCAGATAATCAGGAAAATGGCTTGGAAAATTCGACACTCAGAGGACGTATTTGAAAGCCAGAGTAATTCAGCGCAGCGTATCTAGTGAGTGTAAGCAAATGGCTGGAATAAAAAGACAAAAATTTCTGTGACCTACAAAGCACAAGCAATTGTGTAGAGCAATGGTCACCAATGTCCTGATGTGACACGGGTCATAGAAGAAGATCAATTCAAATTACTTTTATCATTGAATGAGCTTTATATATATATATTATTGTAGATAATAGATAGCTAAATATGAAAGCAATCGAACTGCCTCGTCTCTAGCATCAACAGTTTACATTGATTCATTTTGTTAAGTGCCAAATCCTTCTAAGGGAAAGTATTTCTTTTGTTCGCAGTTCTTTTCTAGATTAATCTGGCTTTCGTTCTAGGAAATCATTATTCGTTTAGTATAATTTGGAGTAAATCTCAGTATATATATATATATATATATATATATATATATATATATATATATATATATATACATGAATTATTCACACAAAAACAAATGCAAAGGTTAATGATTTAATTGGTGAGAAATCCATCGTTGTAAACAATTCAAATAATATACAAAAACCTCCGAATCCGTTATGAATGAAAAGATCCTTATTTCTATAAATTTCTGCCGTATTAGTTCTTATTTTTACTACAAGCTTTCGTCTGTTCCTACAGACATCTTCAGGTATGGAATAGATGTTGTTCTTGTTTTTTCTTTTAGTAATAAGAGGACAACGAAAATATATGTATTGTTGTATCCGAAAATGCTATTGGAAATGAGTTATTGTTTTTGGAGCGTGCAATAAGAGCTAATACGGCAGAAATTTATAGAAATTAGGATCTTTTCATTCATAACGGATTCGGAGATTTTTGTATATTATTTGAATTGTTTGCGACGATGGATTTCTCGCCAATTAAATCATTAACCTTTGCATTTGTTTTTTGTGTGAATAATTCATGAATTTTAAATTGATTGCACGTTTATATATATATATATATATATATATATATATATATATATATATATATATATATATATATATATATATATATATAAATAATACAGTTATATGTTTATACATAAATGCTCTGTTTATAATAAACAGTATTAACAATATTTACCGGCCTGAATGTACGAGAAATTTTCATAGAAAATATTAGTCTACCGACAGGAATCGAACCTGTATCCTATACGGAACCGTCATATAGCCTGACGTGTCTTTAACCGATTTGGCCACAGAGGAGAGTTCGGTTAACAAGGTCGATTTTACTGCTTTAAAACTACAATCTTCCATGATTCTCTCACGTACATTCATATCTGCTCAATGCGTAACCAAATGTAAACAAATGACGTCACACATTGTAAAATTATGAATATACGTGAGAGAATCATGGAATCAATTTTTTGCCAACAGTCGAAAAAATGGGATCAACGCTCACTACAAATACAGAAAATGAACAATAAAATATTAAAAGAACATAAGGAATTTTCATTCCTTTAAAAATTGATTACTTTAATTTGCCTGAAGTAGGTCACTAGACCGGAAACACGTGTAGCAAAATATGAAGAACAAAATATAATATATACACTAAATCAAATCCACATTATAACCAAAAACGTTTGCGGTTTCTATCTTTTAAAATATGCATTTTCTCTCGTTGGAACAATCATAACCTTTTTCCTATATATATATATATATATATATATATATATATATATATATATATATATTTGAATTTTTGTAACCCTGGGGTTCAAGCTTTTGCGATCATCAAAAAAAAACTGATTTATTTTTAAAAATTGAATCTATTTATGTTAGTTTGTTTTGATTATGTTTTGTAATCAGCCAAAATCCTGAAGAAGCAAAAACCGATCTTTTCAGCTGGATTAGAAGAAGAAGAAGAAGAAGAAGAAGAGTGAGAAGAGGAAGAAGAAGAAGAAGAAGAAGAAGAGGAAGAAGAGGAAGAAGAGGAAGAAGAAGAGAAAGAAGAAGAAGAGGAACAAGAACAAGAATAAGAACAACACTAATAATAATAATAATAATAATAATAATGTGAATAATAATGGTACCTATCGTGAATCTCTGAAAACGTTGAAAAACAAAAGCTAGTCCAAGAAAGTCAGCATGAATCGTTGTTCTTACACAGAGAAATAGTGAAAGAGATTGAATTTCCGACGACACGACTCTCAAGATGAGCTCAAATATGAAAAGGAATAAAAGTGAACAGCAGGAGATTGTCTTACCAACTGTAAAAGATTTCTTAAAACAAGCCATCCCACTAAAAGCACGAGGAAAGGCGAGATATCAGAGAAGAAATGATCTTATAAAGAAAACCACAATGACAAAACGATTAACGGGCAAATTCTATAGGGAAATAGAGAAATCAACGAAGCCTGTAGAAAAAAGAACACTGTTAAATGAAGAAGTTAGAATTCTGGAATAAGATAAGGAGAAATGATAAGAATTAAAAGCGTAGCGTAGAATGGATTAAAAGCAGAAAACAGACAGGAATGGAACATGGACATTAAATGATTAAAATAATCTCTAAAAGAATTGAAGCAAAAGAACATACACGGTACCAAATTTCTGATAAAATGTCTTTCCCATGTATGGACTAAGCATTAGGAGATTTGTTTCCCGCTGTCATTCACAAGCCAAAGCAAAAACACAAAATGACTAAGTGAAAGCATTTTTTTTTAATTTCATACCCAAACCTGATGACCAGAGCCAAATTACAAATTAATCACGTGTTTTTAGTAATTTTCCAAGCGTAGCTAAGATGTGGCACAAAGCCGAAAGTATGTGGTACCTAGTGAGGAATGAACTCACTATTCAGATATAATTATTCTAGCGAGACAAGATTGCTAACCATTACACCGCCTCGAGGTACCCTAATCACGTCTACAACATACAAAACACTCATATCAATTTAAATGAACGGGTGAATTAGATCCTTCAACATTAACGAAAATCCCGAAAAATTCTTAGAGATATAACGATCAGTTGCTGATCAAGATGTCATAGGAAAACTGACAATCATAAAATAAATAAATAAAAGCCTTAGTGATGCATGTGTACAATGCACTGCATTCAGCATATTTCACGTCAGAATAGATACTCTTTTTTACTCAATTCACTTCAAGCAAGGTGATGGTATTTTATAATTCACCCACAGGAATTGAAGATGGCACAAAGGCCTTTTTAATGTGGGTATTACTGGAAATGAAAAATAATAAACCCGTCCAAAAAGTTCTTTACTCCCCGAACGAAACCCCACCCTTCGGCGGAAACCCAATCCTCAACAGGAAGAAAGGAGCTCACAAAGCGCAAAACTCTAGCCATAAGTTCTTTTTTTAGCAAAAAATGCCACGGGGAGCAAGGGGAACTGGGTAATAGATAATGAAAAAAATTTTCTTTTTTTTTTAACAGGAAGAAAATAAAAACGTAATTTATGAATAATGAAAGTTTTAAAAAACAAGAAAAAAAGGGTAAATTAAACGTATTTATAGGGTTTTAAAAAATGAAAAAAAATACGAATGAAAAAATACGAAAAAAAGTTAGCCTACCGTCCGGTTTACAGAAAATTATTACTATTTCGACTGTAACGCTCTGCTATGATAGGCTCTCGAAGCTTTTGTTTTTACAATAAAATAACAAAGTGTTATCAGATAACAGTTCCTTGTAAGACCATTCCCACCATGAAGCCTCGTCTTAGTGGCTTTGTTCCTAAAATGTCTTCGTCCAAAAATATTCCACCATCTAATCAATGAAAGTTGTGAAGAAGGATAGTAATCCCTGAACCCAACGAAAAATGTCGGCCACTTAATCGAGATAGGTGATCTTAAATTATTTGCAGTGAACAGAAAAAGGAACTGGAAGCATTTTAGTGAAGACCTTAGAATTGAATTCGGTTTTAGAAAACTAAATAGCAGTCGAGATGCACTTAGCGAGGCCATGACCAGGAGAAAGGGTTGAATTGCTCGATAAATCAATTTGGATATTCAAAGCAAATCAGCACCGGAGAGACATGTGAGGACTTGAATGCAACTCAATAATGAAGGAGGAAATGAAGGAGAAAAATAAAACTGTAATCTCAGAGAATATAAAAGACCAGGTGTTTTATAATCAACTAAGATCCATCTTCTTGGAGGAATTCCTTGAAGAGCTTTTAACGATTAATCTTTTGTTACTTTGGCAATGACCAGGTTTCCATTGAATGCTTAAATACGAAGTTGAAATTCTTGTTTTATTAAAGAAAATAATGAAAAATGGTACCTATGTCTGTTTGGGTTTCGTTTGCTATATGGCATATCAACCTCAATGGCTTATTTAAGGTCGACAAGATTTTTATTGCTAGGAAAAATTTTTTTCTTAAAAAAATGTATTGCTGGTATTAAAACATATTTTTATAGTTTCATAGTGTTGTGACCCCCCTTTTTTAGCGGGGGTAACGATTTTCCCATAGCTGGGACCCTGACAGGTGCTACCACCTCGGATCAAAATGGAGCTGGAGGGCACCAGCAATTCATACCCATGGCGGTTAACTATTTGCCCATACCTAACAGTTGCTACCCCCCCCAGGTCAGGATGAACCTGGAAATAACAGCAATTAAGAGGTGTTTCCACGCTCCTCAAACCTCCGATCAGAGGCCTTGCTGTTGGATGTAGTTTATCCAGTTGTTTTACCCTTATCCGGGAAGCTAACTGATGCTACCATCCCGAGTCAGGGTGGACGTGCGAGCAACAGCAATTAAGAGGTGGTTTCACACTCCTCAAAATCTCCCGATTAGAGGCCTTGCTGCCGGATGTAGTTTATCGTCATACTCAGGAGGCTCTGTTTGGTCAAAGCGATGTATATAACAGGCTTGGCAGTTATGCGGCTGGGGTTCACGATTGGGGGCGACATGTACAGAATATACATTACAACGAAATAACAATTAGAGAGAACATTTTAGGAATTTATAAGTAATATCATGTAATTAGTTAATTAGCAACTATACCTATTATTACGAATTCCCTTACAACTATTAAAATCATTGATTTATTTCCATAAAAACAGATGTACTAAGAATAAAACTAAACCCTTCCAACTCCAGAGTCGACTCATCTGGAGGAACCATGCCTGTTTCACCATTAGAGCGGAGGCTTTATTGAGTGATATGCACATAATCTGGTCACTGGTCGCAGATATAATTTCCAAATTATGTGCACTATTTACATTATTCGGACTATTGACCTCGTCTTTGTCGCCATATTTATTACAACGTTTCGGCCGGTGTACGCTCAAACTGAACTCTTTATTTCGCTCACTCGGGTAGACTGTTCTAGTTCCACGTGCCATATTTAATGGATGTCAGTTATCAGCTATCTCCTACTTAATTCCCCTCTCCAAGTTCTCCACCACCTTAACCGGGTATTCAATTCACACTCTTTTGGCTCCTGTCACTGGATCTAACTAACGCCTTTATGCACCGTGCTATGTGGATAGAGTGTGAGTTTAAAGATGAGGACAATAGATGAGGACAATAGTCCGAATCATGTAAATAGTGTAATTAAAACCAATTTTCGTTAACAGAAAGACAATGTTATCAAGATAATTTAATGAGTTAACCAATCCATTATTTGCAAAAAAAAAGCAAAAAATTAAAAATTAAATAAAGTTTCTCTAAATGGTTGTCATTTTTTACTGTACCTTCGTCAGGATTGAATTAATAATTGAAAAATGTAAATTTTTAATATTTGTTTTAATGAAAATTGTATAAACATTTTATGAATAAAATTTTCAGATAATTCGAAAGCTTTTAGTCTTGCTCCTTGAGTTGCATTAGGAGAATCAAATAATACTTTAAAAAAATTATATCTGACAATATAATCGTATGCTTTTGTTTTTATATTGTAATGAAGTATTTTAGAAACTAATATCAAGTCTTTTGTCAAAGAATTCCTGCAAGTTTTCAATTAAGTGACACCAGATGTTATAAATCAGAAAAACACCCGCGTCCTGGGTAAGACGATAAACTACATCTGGTAGCAAGGTCTCTGATCAGAAGGTTTTGAGGAGCGTGGAACCGCCTCTTAATTGCTGGTGTTCCCAGGTTCACCCTGACTCGGGGTGGGTGGGTAGCAACTGTTAGGGTCCCAGCTATGGGCAAGTAGTTAATGTCCAAACTGGGATCAAAACACTAGGAAAGTGAAAAAATAGGTTTTAGTACCAGAATTATATTTTTGTAAAAAATTGTAACCAGAAATGGATTTTTGAAGAAAAAAATATTAGTAGCAATACATTTTGGAAAAAAAATGTTACCAGCAATAAAAATCTTGTTGGTATTAAATAACCTATTGAGGTTGATATGCCGTAAAACAAACGAAACCAAATCAATATATACTGAAATAGGGGCACCTCGGGGCGGTGTAATGGTTAGTAAGCTTGTATGGCTATAAAAATTCCGATTGAATAGTGAGTTCGATTCTCCTGGGTGTTTCAGACTTTCGGCCTCGTACCACATCTAAACTACGCTTAGAAAAACATTTGGGGCGCCTCGAGGTGGTGTGATGGATAGCAAGCTTTTCTCGATAGAACATTTACGACAGAGTAGTGAGTTCGATCCTCACTGGGTGCCCCATGCTTTCGGCTTTGTACCACATCTAAGTTACGCTTGGAAAATCACTATACTTAGATAAATATAAAATATTACCATCAATAAAAATCTTGTTAGCATTAAATGAACCATTGAGGTTAATATGCCATAAACCAAATGAAAAACATCCACTTTTACTGTGGCACCCAGTGGAATCTATAAATTACCATAATCTATTTATTTCCAAAGATTTCTATTTTCTTAAGGTAAAAGGCTGTATTAAATATTTATTATTTAGGATAATATTTTCTTATAATGTAGCCTTCTCTATACAGAAGTGACATTTTGATATCTTTGGGGATTTTAGTTTCAAAGTTTGATAACTTATCAAACGTTTATCATAACATTTCATCCAGCTAATATCCAGATTTTTTCAATATGAAATATTTCAATAAGATTTTGTACTGTTATAAAATATTTATTAGTTGATTCTTTTTATACCGTTTATCAACCCTTTGCAGGTTATTTAAAGCCAGAAATATTTTTAGACTGTAATAATTTGAGTGGGGGGGGAGATAATAATGATTAAGTAAAACAAGTCTTACTAATTTACACTATTTACATTGTTCGTATTGTTGTCCTTAACTTTATTGTCATATTCACGATGATTCTGCCGCTGTACGCTCCGGCCTTCTTCAGGTAATATACGTTGGACTTTCGAACGAAACCTTTATTTCGTCCACAGGGGTACATTGTTCTAGTTCCACGTTCCATGCCTCTTCTGGATATCTAGAAGGACACATAGACACATAGTCCAGTGAATAAAAGCTTTGTTTGAAGTAATCCATTGAGTTGACCCAAAGAGTTGTGAGTTCAATACCTGGCCACAGCAGAGATGAACAAAAGCTTGGAGAAAAACTTAAACTGACATATCCAGAAAAGGCATGGTACGTGGAACTAGAATAATATATCCCAGTGGACGAAAATAAAGGGTTCGGTTCGAAATTCAAACGTATATCATCTGAAGAAGGCCGTAGCGTACAACGACCGAAACAAAGAAAACAGTGTTGAACCCTACCTACCATTACGGACGAGCGGGAGAAGCCCTGGATAAAACATTATATTGTAAACAGTGTTCGTGTTCTTATTTCTCGACGAGGCGTTTGTCTTTCATCGTGTTTCGATGCACACTAAAGAGATTGAGAATATGAATGCAACGTGTTTGTCGCCATATTTATTACAACATTTCGGCCGTTGTACGCCCTGGCCTTCTTCAGTTGGTGGGAATGTCGAACTGAACCCTTTATTTCGCTCGCTGGGGTAGACTGTTCTAGTTCCACGTGCCATGTCTAATGGATGTCAGTTATCAGTTATCTCCTGTTAATTTGCTCTGAAAGTTCTCCACCGGATTAACCAGGTATTGAACTCACACTCTTTGGGTCATGTCACTGGATCTAACCAACGCCTTTATCCACTGTGCCATGTGTCCCCATATATATGATAATGATGAAACAAGAGGCTTCTTTAGGAGTCCATAGTATTAGTTTATTTCGCGAGATAAACTGTTACCATGGATTTCGAAAGTCTCCCCTTTCATCATTATTATTTGCTCAGTTCTTACATTGAGATCTCTTTGGATCTATATCCACTTTGGAATTATCCATACTAATTATCAAATATTATATATATATATATATATATATATATATATATATATATATTTATTTATATATATATATATATATATATATATATATATATATATATATATATATTATTAATAAATTTTATAATATAAGAAATATATGTGTGTTTATCTAAAAAATAAATATAAATTCACATTCATGGTAGAATCTCCGACTGACGCCAATTAAGGACTGGACGTCTAGCCACACTGAAATTTTGACAATATATATATATATATAATATATATATATATATGTGTTATATATATATTATTAAAAATTTTAAATATAAACTATAAATTCGGTGTCTTGATTTGCAAATAAACAAGCCAATACCGTGTATATAAAAAGTAGAACCAAGAACGTGTACGTTAGAAAATAATCGTCCAGACGAGTTCAAAGGCCCAAAAGAAAAAAACCCAATGCCAACCCAAAATAACTAAATAAAGTGGTCAATACAATGACCATGAATTGAAACCTTAGTAGGTTTGTCTGGGTTTCTAGGTTTAACTATATATATATATATATATATATATATATATATATATATTCATTCAGTTGAGTTCTTTAGAGGTGCGTTTTGTGAACGTGACTGTTACGGCTCTTCGGTAAATCAATGAGTTCTCTCAGCTGTGTGTGAGCTTATTCAGAATCTCCGACTGACGCCAATTCAGCCGGGTTTCGATCATATAGAGGACTGGACGTCTAGCCATATATATATATAGTGATGACAATATATATATATATATGTGTGTGTGTGTGTGTGTGTGTTTGTGTATATATATATATATATATATATATATATATATATATATATACACTCACGCAGGGTGTCCATGAAGTTCGCCTGCACTTTAAAAAAAGTTATAACTTTATTTGTATTTGCGATAGAAATAATCTGTAAAAAATGTTAAAAAGTTTAATGTACCTAGTTTTAAGTATAGCTATAATAACTAATGTGATTTCAGGCATTACTGTAAATCAGTCGGCAAATGTTTTCCGTGAACTGCAAAATCGTATTACCCTTTGTATTGCTAACGATGGAGGATATGTGGAAACTTAAATAAAATATCAATGAAACCTTTAAAAAATAATAGATTTACTTCTTTCTAATACTTTTTACAAATTATTTCTAGCGCAAATACAAATAGTGTTATAAATGGACACACTGTATATATATAATGCCTGAAATCACATTAGTTATTTTAGCTATACTTAAAACTAGATACATTAAACTTTATATATATATATATATATATAAGCGTATGTGTGTGTGTGTGTGACTGTCTACTCCATTTTGAGCGGGATCACTTTCTTATATAAATCATTGCTTGACTCTTTCATGGTAGAAATTACCTGAAATTTAAAGACATTATAGTGATAGACACCGTGACAAGAATATTTAAAATGACCGATGACATCTTCAGTCGCAGGGTTGTCCTTCTCTTAGACTGGTTACCAACCGCGGCTCATGTTACAAAATGTAGAGACTGTGCCAGGATGGTCAGCAATTGGTCAGAATAGTACGTAGTCATGGTATTCCAACAGTGATGGATTGCCTTTGTCTAAGTTTTGGATATAAAGCCAAACAGCACAAAGTTAACAGAGGGCTGCAAGAAGCATCGATACGCAGGCTCGGACCGCGTTCGGAGGGATGCCAGCCAAGCCGATGAGTGGGCATGTGGTCCACTGAAGTTCTTTCTCACGCAGAATCGATGATATCACGTCTGTCCGACTCTAATGAAACGATAACGAATTGGAAACTGTCTTTTTTTGGATACCATCTACGAAGTGACGTTGGTTTTCCAAGGGACTGGAGCCAGTGATATCATGGAATGCAATACTGACGAGTTGGGGAAAAGAAGATGAATGCATACCTTCCCTAAATGTGACGAACTAGACAGGAATTTGAAATCGGCGAACCGATATAAGCTTCTAACTATAACAGCTTCCTCAGGCATCCATATGTGTATATGTATGTGTGAATCATGATTTGTCTAGCAAAGTATATTACTGTAAGTTTCTTTAAAACGGCAGCAGAGGGGAGGAGAAATCTTTATAAATAGCCGCAAGCAACGATTTCAAATTGATTTGTTACTATCATTTCGCGTGGTCATATCATATTGAATTCCTCTCATTGCAAAACACTTACGGGCTTCCTTTTAATCCCAAGGTTTCGGTCGTAGAATTCTTAACGTGTTCAGATATCTTTTTTTATAAAAAAAATACATAGCAAAAACAGTGTTTCCAGAAAACCTTTAGTTTAAAATGATAATGACAATCATCTGTATGCTTGTAAAATCTATGCTACACGTTACTTTTTTTTTTATCCGGTGATTCGAAGGCACCATGTGCACTGTAGCCACAATAGATGTGGTCTTTCTTGGACAAGATAGACCAACCCTCTCCAGGCGGGTTTTAAATTCAGACTTTTTCCTCCTCGTAAACCGGTTGCCACACATGGCTATAGAACCCAGTCTGTACTGCTATTTATACATAGCCGGAGTGTGGGAAAAAAGAGTATTCATTCCTTCCCCAAGGGTATTAGCACGTAAGTGAATGTAATGGATCCGACTGGAATTCGTACTCGGTCCTTTGATTTTTCAATCCGAGCCGCTATCCTCCACCGTGCCTCCTAATATAGCAGACTATAAAACTATAATTTTATCATATATATATATATATATATATATATATATATATATATATATATATATATGTGTGTGTGTGTGTGTGTGTGTGTGTGTGTGTGTGTCTGTGTGCGCGTGTGAGTGTATGTGTGTGAATGTGTGTGTCTGTCGGAATAAGTTATATTTAGGCAGCAAGTATTTATCCAAACAAGTTTTCATTAAAAAGGACCGACAAGTTCTGTCTGCTTAATTAATTAATTATATATATATATATATATATATATATATATATATATATATATATATATATATATATATATATATATATATATATATATATATATATATGTTAAAATATATATATATATATATATGTTAATATATATATATATATATATATATATATATATATATATATATATATATGTATGTTACACATATATATATATATATATATATATATATATATATATATATACACACACACATATATATATATATATATATATATATATATATATATATATATATATATATATACAAACAAACAAGTTTGATTGAAAAGAGGCTACAAGGTCTGTCTGTTTTATGTTTTACTGTACTTTTCCAATTTTCGGATGAGGTGTTGAGTATTTTTTTTTCATCCCGTGATCTGTAGGGTCGCAGGGGCACCATATGTGCTGCAGCCACATTAGAAGTGGTCTTTCTTGGGCAAGGTAGCCTGACGGAGTCCAACCCTCTCTAGGCCGATTTTGAATCCAGAGTTTTTCTTTCTTGCCATCCATGATTATAGAACCCAGTCTGTCCTAATATTTACCTATAGCTGGTGGGGGGGGAGATGAAGAGGATTCATATCTTTCCAAAGGGCATTAGCACGTAATTGAATGTAATTGATCCGATTGGAATTCGAACTCGGCTCTCCGATTCCTCAATACGAGCCACTATCCATTACTCCAAACCACCCCTTACCTACACGTTACAGATGTATATAAAATATAAAAGCAAATATAAAATGTTACATGAAAATAATTACATTATGTTATAGGCAACACGTTATTCACCTAATACAAGGCCCAAGAGCCCCTAAAGGAAGAGAGTTAGTGGGTGCCGTTTTATTAGCGTAAGAAAGGGCAAGATAAAAGGAAAGACAGACAACTAATTCTAGGCTTAGAGAAGTAATGATTTATTTTAATAAACCTCTACTTCTGTTCAAAAGGCGAACCAATCTATTGCAATTGGTGGAGGAGAGAGAAATAAATAAATAATTAGCGAATAAAATTTCAGAATTGAGGCGTAACGTGTTGGCTGTACTCGTGAGAACATTTTTTTTGTATCTCTTTGAGGCATGGACTACCAGGAATCTCTTCATTTAGTCTACTGAAATCTTTTCCAATCAATCCTAGGGCTCCAACTACAACAGGGATTGTTGATGTTCCCATGTGCCACATTTTGAGATTTCTATTTCAGGGTCCTTGTATTTTGACAGCTTTTTGAATATCTTCAAAGATTCATTGCAGTCTGCAGGGACTGCCTTATCAATAAGGAGGCACTTTTTTTTGTTTGTGGTCATTAATAACAATGTCTGGGCGGTTAGCTTTGATTGTTCTGTTAGTGTGTATTGTGTAGTCCCATAGAATTGTTACAGTTTACAAGGTCTGGAGGATATTCACACCAATTTCTTATGGTTTACTTCCTTTAAAAGTTGCATATTGACCATGAAGAGGCTTATTTTGCCATCCTTTCTGCATTTGGTACATTGCATTTGCTTTTGTTTTCTCTTGTAAGTTTTTTTTCGTTGCTGTCCGTGTACTATTTTTGCTTCATTGATTTCCGCAGGATACACCGTTGTTATTCCGTTAATATTTTGTAAAAAAAAAAAAAAAAACAGACTAAGATCACACCCATTTTACATAGATAAAGCCGATCGTAATGTGGGAGCTGTTCTTGTATTTCTTTAAGAAATGGGCTTCCACGAATTCCTTCAATGGATCTATCAGAACATTTTTCACTCAAATCGCGGGCTCCAACTACAACTGGAAGTATTGATGTCCTCATGAGCTACATTTTTGCGATTTCCACTTCAAGAACCTTTTATTCTGATAGTTCTTTGAAAATCTCCAAAGATACATTACAATTTGCAGGGACTGCCATGTTAATAAGAAAACACCTTATTTTTGTGGGTCTCTGATTACGATGTCTGGGGGATTAGCTTTGTTTGTTCTGTCTCTGTGTATTGTAAAGTCCCATCAAATTGTTACAGGTCCAATGTGTGTAACCGGATCTGGGTGATGTTCATATTAGTTTCTTGCAGTTTTCTTTCCCGTAAAAGTAGCATATTTTCCAGTGCAGATATTGGCCAACTCTATCATACTTAGTTTTATATTCAGTGGGTGATAACACTGGGCAACCTCAACCTGATGCAAGATGGCCAATTGTTTCTGGATATTTATCACAACATATGCATTTCGGATTAATATAATAATAATAATAATAATAATAATAATGAGTTTCAAATGGATGCAGAAATACAAGTAAAGCACAATATACCGACTGAAGCTGCAAAATATTTAAAAAAGAAAACAAAAACAAATGCAACCGACCAGATACAGAAACAATGGCAAGATAAACTGCTTCATGGCCAATACTCTGCCCGTACCAAACAAGCTAATATAGACAAGCCTCGTACCCATCAGTGGCCACGCAGTGCACGGTTAAAAGCTGAAACGGAACGTTTTATCCTTGCGGCACAGGACCAATGCTTGTTAACTAGGGATTATCAAACACATATACTAAAATATTGTGTTAGCCCAAAATGCAGGTTCTGTGATAGTTACCCAGAAACAATCGATCATTTTGTATCAGGTCGCATGATATTGGCACCCACTGAATATAAAACTCGGATTAGGCCAATATCTGCACTGGAAAATGTGCAACTTCTACGGGAAGGAAACTGAAAGAAACTGGTATGAACACCACCCAGACCAGGTTACGGAGATAGGACCTGTTACAATTCTATGGGACTACACAATACACACTGACAGAGCAATCAAAGTCAACCGCCCAGACATTGTTATTAATGACTACAAACAAAAATGGTGCCTCTTTATTGATATGGAAGTCCCCGCAAACTGCAATGTATCTTTAAAGATATTCAAAAAGTTGTCAAAATACAAGGACCTTGAAATCGAAATCTCAGAAATGTGGCACATGGGAACATCAACAATCCCTGTTGTAGTTGGAGCCCTAGGATTGGCTGTAAAAGATCCAGTAGAGTAATTGAAGGGATTCCTGGAAGTCCATGCCTCAAAGAGATACAAAAAATTGTTCTGAAAAGTACAGCCCATACTTTACGAAGGGCTTTGTCTATGTATTTTTTTTTCAGTGGAAAGTGTCATGATGCCATTTCCAACCTTAGGTCCCTGGGCAGGACCCGGAAAGAAATGAGTACACATCAGAAATCAAAGGAAGTAAAATAATAATAATAATAATAATAATAATATAGAATTAACAATAATAATAATGATAATATAGAGTAATCATCATTAGTTTACAAATATATACCTGAAATAATCTTTGAAATAAAAGCCAGTGTTAAACTGAAAATTCTTTTTAATCAGTTCATCCCAAGCAAGGCGATAATACCCCTAAGACGCAAGAGACTACTGGGAGTGTAAGAATCCAATCTTAAACTGAAAACAAATGATAAACCTCTACTCCTGCTCAAAAGACCGGGGAGGAGTGTGAACCGGACCGGAAATAAAAATGTATTTTATTTCATTTTATATATGTCTTCTTCCTTCAAGCTATGGGTAAATAGCAGGACAGACTGGGTTCTATATCCTTGGATGGCAACTGGTCTAGGAGAAGGACAACTCTGAATTCAAAGCCTGCGGAGGGTCGTTTGGTGATCTTGTGGCACGTAGTGCACCAGGTCTATGTATTCGGCCATACAAAAAGTGTGGTTGGTTCTGCACAAAGACTTCACCAATATAATCAAATCATATGTGCTGTTGTCGGGCTGTCGGTTTTCTAGGAACTGATCTGCTTGACCCTCATATGTCGAATTCGACGAGAGAGTCGAGTAATTAACTATATATGTGTTAATTAACTGAACGAAATCTTTTAGTTTGTTAACATAGATTCAAAATCAGTTCAAATCTTCGAAACTAAACGCCATTTAAGTCCAAGTTATTGGCAGAAATGAAAATGACAATAAAACACTTATGACGTCCTCAGCTTAATTCTTCTGCGAATTGGACAAGCAGATAGGAAAAAATGTAAAAATTCGAATGTAAAAGACCTATTTCCTTTGAAATCACATCCTGAATACATGCCAGTTTTGTGACTCTAAGTTATGGCAAAAAAGAGCCACCTTTCCTTTCTTTCCCAGTTTTGATATCCTGCGCCATACGGATCTGCAGTAGATGATCTTTGTCTGTTTCCTTCCTTCGTTGGAGGCTTCCTGTTATTCTCGAGACAGACGCGCCGTAAATACACCGTGAAATTGTAGGCATGAGAAAGTCTGTCAGAGATTATAAGCAGATAAAGGTGTAAGGAGGTGTGCATTTAAAATCTATCTATCTATCTATCTATCTATCTATCTATCTATCTATCTATCTAAGTCTGTTCCTGTCTACCTACCTATCTATCTCAGTGTTTTAATGATCTATCTATCTATCTATCTATCTATCTATCTATCTATCTATCTATCTATCTATGTTATACTGTTCATTATCTATCTATCTATGTCAGTCTGTTCCTGATCTATCTATCTATCTATCTATCTATCTATCTATCTATCTATCTATGTCAGTCTGTTCCTGATCTATCTACCTAGCTATTTATCTCAGTGTTTTAATGATCTATCTATCTATCTATCTATCTATCTATCTATCTATCTATCTATCTATCTATCTATCTCAGTCTGTTCCTGTCTACCTAACTATCTCAGTGTTATAATGATCTATCTATCTATCTATCTATCTATCTATCTATCTATCTATCTATCTATCTATCTATGTTATACTGTTCATTATCTATCTATCTATCTATCTATCTATCTATCTATCTATCTATCTATCTATCTATCTATCTATGCCACCGTTTTCATATCTATCTATCTATCTATCTATCTATCTATCTATCTATCTGTCTATCTTATGATTCTTTGCGGATGGAGAACCTCTAATGCTGCTAATAATCTCACATTAACGCAGTTGACAATCTGTAATGAATTGGTAATAGAGAAATGGTGTCAAGGCTCAGTGTTCAACTCCTGAAACACATTGTCGAATATTTTAAAATATTTATGTGTGTGTGTGTGTGTGTGTGTGTGTGTGTGTGTGTGTGATTACAATTATATAATGTTGAAACACCGGTTCTCGTCCTATCACCGAAGTTAAGCAACGGTGAGCCTGTTCTCTACCTAGAAATGTGATCGCTGATGAATACCAGGTGCTCTTACCTAAAACCCAGGCCTTTTAAGCCGGCAATCTATAAAATCTAATACTAATAGAAGACCCTAGATAGATGGACGTGCTTTTGATCTGGGAGGTGACAAGACCAACCTGGATTTAGTCATGGAGAGTGCAGTATTATTATTACGGGTTTCTTTTAGTTTTAGTTCTGGGGACTTAATGCCGCTAGAAATAAAAAAAAATAATACGTTGTTTTCTTTCATTTCTTTTTCTTTTTTTCGCATTTTTTTTTTCTTTGGGCGGGTTCCGTATTGGTCAGGTTGTTCTTTTATACTTTACCGATTACATGTTTTCTTTTTCTTTTATGTCTCGCTCTCTCTTTCCATATCTATCTATCTATCTATCTATCTATCTATCTATCTATCTATCTATCTCAGCCTTTTCATTATCTATCTATCTATCTATCTATCTATCTATCTATCTATCTATGTCAGCCTTTTCATTATCTATCTCTCTATCTCAGCCTATTTATTATCTATCTATCTATCTATCTATCTATCTATCTATCTATCTATCTATCTATGTGTTATGGTCCAGGTTAGGACCAAGGAAGAACAACACGAAAACAAGAGTAGAAATAACAAAGGTATATTACACAAAAATATAATAATACAAGATGTGGAAGGTGTTAGTATGACTGTCAGTCTGGTTTGGAGTGAACTATTATCGGCTCGACTCGATTCATCCTTCTCTTTTGAGAGGCGTAGTATACATAGTGTTAGGAAGAGTTAATTCTGTCGTTATAGGTAAGGACCCATGACACGATGTCATCCTGTTCCTATCTATCTATCTATCTATCTATCTATCTATCTATCTATCTATCTATCTATCTATCTACGTTCAGGAATTAGGTGTAATCATTGAAGAATGGAAGAATATCCTGGGAAAGATTTGTTCAAATTTCATCAAAAAACTTTTGAGAACAATTACAGCAAGTTATAAAGGTGAGAGGTCATGCTATTATGAAGATTGTTCAATTTTTTTCGATTTTACACTTCTGCCATGGCCTTCCGTGAGTCCTGACTTGAATCCTATTGAAAATATTTGGCAAGAATTTAAAGTTCAAATAAATCGTCGGTCACCATAAAAGCTTCAGGAATTAGAACGTGTAACGATTGAAGAATGGAAGAAAATCCCAGAAAAGATTTGTTCAAATCTCGTCAAAAAATTTAGAAAACGATTGCAGCAAGTTATGAAGACGAGAGATCATGATATTGACTATTAACTGTGAAAATTGTTAATTTTTTTATTTTTCTTACTGTATGAATAATTTTGTTTTTCCTGTTTTGCATAATTCGCCTGTCAAATTTGTTGTAATTAACCTATTGTTCTGAAAACTGACTTTTATATTCCTGTTTTTGCTTATTAACATATAAAAAAAAACCTGTCGTCATACGGGCATTAGATTCTGAGAAATGGATAAAAATATTCAAAATTGATGGTATACGGATAATTTTGTCGTTGAGTGTATATATAATAAAAGAAATCCTTAGAAATTCCATCTCGGTTATAATTTATTTCATGAATATATTTAAATATGCATCTCTTCACAACGAAGGTTTTTTTTTTTTGAAATGAAATCAATCCGTGCAGACGATAGAAAAAAAAGGAAAATGAAAAAAAGAAAAAAAGGAAAAAGTATTTTATATCATAAAAAAAGAAGAAAGAAAACGAAAAAAATTCGATATAACATAAAAAATAACTGGGGAGGAGGAGAAAAGAGAGATGGGGAGAGAAAGGGGGAGGAAAAGAGGTAGGGAGGGAGAGAGATAGGATGTGAAAGAAAGGAAAGAAGGAAGAAATAAAAGGAAGATTTAGAAACAATTTTTTTCTTAAACTGGGTAATAGAGGGGGTGATCAGAATTAAAAGAGTTACAGTAATGTTTAGTAGTCATGTCATTTCAGACAGCAAAAACCATCACCGCATTATGATAATCATCACAATTTTAAATGAATAATAATAATAATAATAATAATAATGATAATAATCTCCAACTCAAATAAAATAAAGTAAATAAAAAATACATAAATAAATAATATAAAAAATTAAATCAAATAATTAAATAAATCAATCAAGTGATAAATAAAGAGCAAATTTAGAGATATATATATAGATAAGGATGAAAATAATAAACATAATACTATTAATAATATTAATATAAACATAAAATTAATTATTAATTTAAAATTATAAATGATGAAGGGAAGACAATCACATAAATGACTATATTTAAAAATGTGAATACACATACGTATATATGTTACCATCAATATAAAACAAAATCAACACTTCAAGTGTATATATTCCAAAGTCAATGTTTTTCGGGGATTTTAAATTTGTTCTTTTGTTTTGTGGTGTTTTTTTTAGTTAATAATAATAATAATAATAATAATAATAAATAATAATAATAATAATTAACTAAAAACAAATTCTTACAATTCTTACATTTTTTTACTTTTTAGTTAATAATAATAATAATAATAATAATAATAATAATTTGCTGATACAAGTCTTACTAATTAACCCATAGCTGGGGAGAGAATTAGTGCATTTCTATATTTCTCAAGAGTATTTGCGCGTAAGTGAATATAACAAACCCAACTGGAATTGGAACTGGGCAGTCCGATTAACAATTTCGAGCCGTTATCCGTTAATCCACCCGCTTATTCAAGATTACAGCACCTGATATTACCAAGTGGTCACCAATCTAGTTACTAATCGGGCTCAAGGTTGCTTAAATATGGTGATCCTACGTGAACCAGTGCTTCAACGTGATTTTGCCGTAAGACAGGAAAACAGGTGGAGTCAGGTACTTAGTGGAGTGGTACAGGGAATCAACCCTTTTTGCAGTATCTTTATCGATGTATGGCATGCACAATTTCCAGTTCAGGTCCCGTGATCAAAGGTTCTGGTTTCGATCGGCGACGGTAGAATGTCACCATTAAGGAGGCACACGCGTATTAAACCTTTGAGTCCTGACAACTGCTTGTAGAGGAAAATGACGTAATGTCCAACTATCGATTGAATAGTTGTCTCTTTCACTTTTCAATCGATTAAATTTTCACAATTAATACTCAATAGCATGATCTCTCGTCTTTATAACTTGCTGCAATCGTTTTCTAAATTTTTGACGAGATTTGAACAAATCTTTTCTGGGATTTTCTTCCATTTTTCAATGGTTAAACGTTCTAATTCCTGAAGCTTTTATGGTGACCGACGATTTATTCGAACTTTAAATTCTTGCCAAATATTTTCAATAGGATTCAAGTCAGGACTCACTGAAGGCCATGGCAGAAGTGTAAAAATAGAAAAAAATTGAACAATTTTCGCAATAGCATGGCCTCTCATCTTTAAAAATATGCTGTAATTGTTCTCAAAAGTTATTTGATGAGATTTTAACAAATCTTTTCTGGTAATTTCTTCCATTCTTCAAAGATTACACCTAATTCCTGAACGTGTATATATATATATATATATATATATATATATATATATATATATATATAGATAGATAGATAGATAGATAGGTAATTTCTTCTATTCTTCAATGATTATACCTTCTAATTCCTGAAGGTATATATAGCCCAGCAACCGGTTGAACGGTGGGTAAACACTTCTAAGTATTTTTATATCTACCGTGAAACATTATATACCAATTATTTGCGAATTTTGACTCAGAAGCTCAGGCAAGAGGGTGAAAAGTGGTTAGGATCTCACGATTAAAAGGGTTAAAACTATTTTTTTTTTGTTTCCTATTAACGAGTTGTCAATCACTGTAGTTTTATTTTCTGTTTTTTGCTTCTTCTTTTTAATTGCATCTGTTTTAATAGCCTTAATTAAAATTAAATATAGATAAAGGTCTGAATAATTCATAAATTTATAACAGAGACTTTCGGAAATCCTGTTGTTTCTCGTTTGGATAAACTTATGTATCTGTCTATATTTCTGAGATGAGGTATTATGTACATTATTTACATTATTCGGACTATTGTCCTCATCTTTGTCGCCATATTTATTACAACGTTTCGGCCTTTCAGTATCTGTCTATATTTCTGAGATGAGGTATTATGTACATTATTTACATTATTCGGACTATTGTCCTCATCTTTGTCGCCGTATTTATTACAACGTTTCGGCCGTTGTAAGATCCGGCCTTCTTCAGGTGGTTGGAATTTCGAACTGAACCATTTATTTCGCTCATTGGGGTAGACTGTTCTAATTCCACGTCCCATGTTTTAATATGAGCACTGGTAAAACATTGTTGTCGAAGATATTAGGTTTATAATACCCAGAAATTCATATATAGATGTCCTCAAGGACACGTGGTTAGGTCTAGTGACAGGACCCAAAGAGTGTGAGTTCAATACCCGGTTAAGGCAGTGGAGAACTTTCAGAGGGAAATTAATAGGAGATAACTGACAACTGACATCCATTAAAACATGGCACGTGGAACTAGAACAGTCTACCCCGGTGAGCGAAATAAAGGGATCAGTTCGACATTCCAACCACCTGAAGAAGGCTGGAGCTTATTTTTCCCGAATTACCCTCGAGCATATATCAATAGAAAATGTATGAATCCACCTCTTCTCCCTATCAATGGGTTAATTAGTAAGACTTGCATCATTAACATATTATTACCTCCATCAAAAAATCCTACAATTTAAAAATATTTCCTCATTTTAAATAAAGGGTTGATAAGTAGTACAAAACGAATCAATCAATCAGCCGGTGTACTCTCTGGCTTTACCTAGGAGACTACTCCCTCCAGCTATGGGTTAAATAGTATAACTTTTATTTAGAAAAATCACTTATCTAAATGTTGCACCGGCTCTAACACAAGGGAATTACACCGGTTCTCACTATATATAGTGCCAGTAATACCTACCCGGTGTAAGCAGCGACAGTACTACAACTGCCTAGCTGAGTAGTACCCGTCTCCTACCTGAGTAGTACCCGTTTCCTACCTTTGTATCTGTGATGTTAAATACACTTGTTCCTTAAACCAACTTCGACTTGATTTTCTTATTTTTACTATTGTGCCACGACACAACACTAAAAAAATGTTATTACAATATTCATTTGTGAAAAGACTTCTTACAATCTAAAATATTCTTCAGCTTTAAATGATCAACAAAGGGTTGATAAGCCATTAAAAATCTTCTTTTCAATTTTTGTTCTATCCATCAAATATATTTCTTTTGATTCTACTTCTTCTACACTTTCTTTTTTCAATTCTTCTTCTTCTTTTTACTTCCTTCTTCTTCTTAATTTCTTCCTTTTCTTAATTTCTTCTTCTTTTTCTTCTTCTTTCCATAGATTTCTAAATTCTTCTTCTTTTCCAATTAATTTTCCAAACTCCTCCTCCTCTTCTTCTTCTTCTTAGTTCTCTTCATTAGTAATATTATTATTGCTTATGATGTACCATTTTTCTTTGGTGCCAATTCAGGAGATTAACATTAGGTTACAAAATTGTCACTTTAGCTTTTTAGGATTTTGTAACAAATGCTCTTCTGTTGTTCTTCCATGTCGTAGATGCTTCAATTAACCCCATCGCTTGAAATCCAACCGATTGCATTACGGCTTTTCCATTCGTAATTGTCACCGACAACAGATGATCATCTCTACTTTCATTTTCACTTTTCTTACTTTCACTTTCACATTCTCTATTTTAATTTCCCTTATTTATCTCCTCCCCACGACAACACAGACGCCAATAATATCTAGATGTCGGATTAGATGGAAACGATTGATGATAGCAGTGTAGTAAAATTAGAAGCAGTAGTCGCATAAGTGGTACATGATGCGATTCTTGGGAATAATAATGGTGGGAAAGTTGGTTGGACGAAGCAATTCTAGATATTATCCCGGAACAACGACAGTCCATCACAGAAATTGATACCGTTCATAGATCAGATTACACCCCCCCGGCCCATGAGACCACCCAACAAAAGGCAACTGACCAACGTTAATGGGACACCAGCTTCCCATTCTGTTTCAATTATTTCACCTTCATCACTTGAGCAGGGTCGCCGTCCAGAAAGGTCACATTGCAAAGAGGATTGACGTTTTCTTTGGGACAGATTTGCGTTGTTACTTTAATTAAAATCGCAGATGATATCAAACTGCATACGTGCAAATCGGATTCTTCTTTTCTTTTCTCTTTTTTTTGGGGGGTGGTGGGGGTGGTGTTGGGTTTTAGAATTTGTCGCTCGTATTCATTCCTCTCGATTCTTCATCATACCATTTTCTCCTCTTCACTCCTAGTAAGGAATTTTTTACTCTTTCTTTCTTTCTTTTTTTCTTTGTTAAGTCAGTCTTTTTATCTCAGGCTTATATTTCTTTCTTTCTTTTTTCTTTCTTTCTTTTTTCTTTCCTTCTTTGTTAAGTCATTCTTTTTTTATCACGAGCAAATATTTCTTTCATTTTTTTCTTGTTAATTCATTCTTTCTTGTGTCGGGCTTAGGTATTTTTTCTTTCTTCCTTTCATTCATTCTTTCTTCCTTTCCTTCTTAAATCATTCTTTGTTTTTTTATCTCGGGCTTAGATTTCTTTCTTTCTTTCTTTCTTTCTTTTCTTTTCTTTTCTTTTCTTTTCTTTCTTTCTTAAGTAATTCCTTTTTTATCTCAAGCGAATATTTATTTCTTATTTCGGGATTAGGTTTCTTTCTTTCTTTCTTTCTTTCTTTCTTTCTTTCTTTCTTTCTTTCTTTCTTTCTTTCTTTCAAGTCATTCCTTTTTTATCTCCAGAAAATACTTCTTTCTTATTTCGGGATTAGGTTTCTTTCTTCCTTTCTTTCTTAAGTCATTCTTTGTTTTTTATCTTTGGGTTTGTTTATTTGTTTCTTTCTTTCTTTCTTCTTTCATTTTTCTTCTTTGTTAAGTCGATAATACTTATTTTGCACTTATATTGTCTTTCATTCCTTATAATCTGATCACATACAATCAGTTATGATTCTGAAAGTCAATGTTTCTCCATGCAATTTGGTATTAAAACGACACTAGGAAAATGTTCAGTTTATACTTATATGATAAATATCCGATTTAAATTCTAGTTTATAATATCAGCTTTTTGATAAAAATTACAATAATTTATTTGGTCGTACGAAATTTTATCCGGCAATTCAACAGTTGTTCATCCTAGATTGGAGATTTTGAGTAGCGTGGAACCACATCTTAATTGCTGCTGTCTCCTTGACAGGTGCTAGCAGCCCGGGTCAGAGTGGACCTGAGAACAACAGCAATTAAGAGGTGGTTCCACGCTCCTCAAAACCTCCAAAATCCCTATCAGAGGCCGTGCTGCCAGATGTAGTTTACTGTCATACCCAGGACTACCCAGTGGTGATTGGTGCACTGGAAATATAACACAAAATAAAAAAAAAAACAACGATATTTCTCGGCCAAAATGCAGAATATTGCATTCATAGGTATTTAGCACATAATCAGTTATGAATATATACTAATAGAATTTGCATGTGAATTCTCATATATTTTGCAGAACATATTGCAAACATTTCTTCATATATTGATGGTTCTTCTGTGAGTTTACTAAAGTTTACAACCGTGACGTAAATAGCTAGATAAATAGATATGAACAGACTGAATATATATATACATACGTATATATATATATACATATATATATATATATATATATATATATATATATATGAAGAGAGAGATAGAGACAGACAGAGAGATAGACAGACAGAGACAGACAGAGAACGTGAGAGAGAGCCAGACAGACAGTGTTTGCGAGATAGATAGCATCGGATGTACATAGATAGATTGATAGATATAAACATATATATATATATATATATATATATATATATATATATATATATATATATATAGACACAGAGAGAGAGAGAGAAAGAGCGTGAGAGACAGACAGTGTTTGTGAGAGAGATATGGATTGATAACATCGGACGTATATATACATAGATTGCTATATATAAATATATATATATATATATATATATATATATATATATATATATATATATATATGTTTATATATGAGAGAAAGCGACAGCGAGACAGAGAGCGTGAGAGAGACAGACAGTATTTGTGTGAGAGATATAGATTGATAACATCGGACGTAGATAGATAAATTGATAGATCTATACAGACTTTTTATATATATATATATATATATATATATATATATATATATATATATATATATATATATAATAAGATAGATAGATAGAAAGAGATAGATAGATAGATAGATAGATAGATAGATATAGATAGATAGATAGATAGATAGATAATCTAAGAATGGAAAATCTTCGCTTAGAACTTGTATAACCTTCAGCCACCATACGAAACATCGGCAATTATATCAAATAATAATGGGAATATCTATAAAAAAAAACGGGCGAAGTCATTGGAAATATTAAATAGAATACTAACGATCGCGCTGGAGAATTGAGGAAACTTGTTGTCATTTGATCCTCAGTGATCTCCTATTACTACTGAAATGAAAAGTGAGTGACTCAGGATACTTCCATGGCTGGACAAGAAAGGAAATTAAATCGCTGAGTCGTCATCACAGGGTATTAACTTTTAGGCAATTGGCTTCACGCCATTGATACCAGGAAAGATTTTTAAAATGAAGAGAAGTAAACAACGTCTATCGAAAATGCAGTTTTGTCGACAACATTTCTTTTATGTGCCATGTCCCTTCAGGTCGTGGATGACCCTTACTCTTCACAATTTCCTAACCTTTGTAGCCTTTAGTAACTTCTCTTAATATCCCTTTTCTAGTATCCACTTTAAGATGGGTTATTTGTTGTTACCCTCTGAAATTCTTGCCATATGTCCTGTATCAAATACTTCAATCCTTCTCTCCTCATTTTGTGTCCTGTATATTTTAACTGTCCCTGTCTGATTCTATGTACAAGCGTCCATTTTGTTTCCGTTTTCCTGAAATCTTCCTCATTGCTCAGATGCTCCTGCCATGGTATTCTCATCCTCTTTCTATTGACCCGCATCTCTTAATGGTGTGTGAAAAGAAGCAAGACGGAACAGATCGAGTTTGATGAGTATTGATCATAAAATGATAATAATCAGCGACAATTGCAATAAATAAAATCAAAAAAAATGGAAAAATGCACCATAGAAAACTTGAAAGACGAATAGAAAGTGATACATCGAAAAATTCGCAATAATGAGAAAATGAAAGTTCAAATTCAACCGCCCTTGTTACTCTCATACAAAATCTTGCCGTATTTAATTGTTAAGGTTCCGTTGTATCTGCATTCCCGATTTCCCTAATGTTGTCTAGTTTCCTCTTGGATACCTGTCCGAGGTTCTGTTAGCAAATTCATTAAGAGGTGATTTACATGTCTCTTGCATACCAGAACATTCTCTAACCTTGCCCGAAAAGTCAGCGGACCGATTTACTTTCTCTAAAACCCCCGATAACCATTTGTTTTATTTCTTGAAAATTAACAACTGAATCCGTAATGGAAAACAACCTTTGATGGGGTCTTCTATCACCATTATTCCAACCCCATTATACAAGTTATTGCAAAAATATGTTCCCCGGAAATGGGAACAGGCTGGAAATGTTGCGTTTAAGGAAATCAAAAAGTTTATTAACGTCGGCACACTAAAGTTCAAAGTTGAAACTTACCTTGTCCGTGAACGCATCTTCATTTGGTATTGGAATAGCTTTATCACATATTATACCAGATGGAGGTGAAAAAGTGATCTACCTTGCTTCTTGGACATTATAGAACGTGAAGAACTACACTTACCAAATTCCATAAATACGTTTACGGTTGTAAATTTACTATCATAAAGAACCCAAACCACTGCTTGGGCTTTTAAATTAAGACAATGCATTAATATCCACAGCAAGTGGAATGGTTCAGTGTTTGTCACTAATATTATGCAGTTACTAATATGGCGGAATCCACTTCCAGGAATGCTACACACGATGAAATCAGAAGCATTTCTTGTTCTCCTGACTGGCTCACTTACAACATAAAGTAGATTTTTTTTTGCAACACGCTGACGGGTGATGAAATTCTCACAGTATTTATTATTGTTGAAAGAATCGCTAACATTTTGGTTGAGATTTACAAACTGTACGTTTTGTTTAATTTCGTAAAACAATCAATGAAATTTGAAAAAGCTGATTTGATTGAAAAATTATTTTGACAAAAATCATACTTTGCGGTTTTATAATTTCTTTAATTTAATTTAATACAAGACTTCATGTTAAACAATATTTTTTACGAACATTTCTTTTTCTCCTTTTTCCTTTTTCACAGCGAAGAATAAATTCTTAGGATTTCTTAAATAAATATTTGTTATTTTAATCATTAAATTGTTTTTTTTAAGTTGGAGTATTTTGGATGTTAAATAATAAAACTTAATTTTTCCAAAAAGTATCTATGAAAATGTATTGTACTAATCTGAACACCCTAGTAAAACTAATTGTACTTTGTACTCCTTTACCTGTTAGTTAGAGATATTTTTTGTAGTAGTAATTTCATTCTTGAAAAAGATTTTCCTTATTTTTCGAATATAAGTATGATGTGTTGGCTCTCTTAATACGTGATGCTGTTCAAAGAATACATGTCGCAGGTAAACATACAATGAAAATTAGCCTCATTTTGAAAACGTCTAATTTATTAGTTGAAAAATCTAGGAAAAATAAACATTATAAATAATTTCTCGACGCACACTTACTTCTCAAAAGAAAAACGAAGAAGTGTTTACTGAAATTTTAAGAAATTTTTGCCAAGAAACTGCCACCTGTAGAAATCCTTACATCATTCAGTTTTGTTGAAGTTATCGCTAACATTTTTTGTCGAAATTTACAAAATCTACGTTTCGTTTAATTTCGCAAACCAATCGCTGAAATTTGAATAAGTTGATTTATTTGAAAAAATACTTTGACAAAAACTTTACTTTGCAGTTTAATAATTTCTTGAATTTAATTTAGTTTTATCGAACTTCTGAGTAAACAATATTCTCTAAGAAAATTTAATTTTTTTTTTCTTTTTAACAGCGAATAATAAATTCTTAGGATTTTTTACTCTTGAGCATGCAACATTTCCGCAATTTCTTTCTGGAGCCAAATTCTAACTTTTTAATCGTTTGGCTTTGTTATTTGTTTATACTTCTCGCAAACGCAGGACGAATTCGAAACTGGATTATTATATATAAAAATTTAAAGAAAAGATATGCAACAAACGGTATTGAATTTTTATTCATTATAAAAAACAAAACGATATGATCATATCGATTTTTATTGTGCGTAGTGTCACCACAAATGTATCCAGACGTTTCCGGTGTCTGTTTTTTTAATTTCAATTTAGGTCAGAGAATCAGTAGCGAATTATGATATCGAAAAATAATTCATATTTTCTGTATCTCACTCATTTAAACCGTTATTTAACACCTCTATTTAAAACTTCTCTATGTTAAATTTTAATCCCCAGCTTCACCTTTAGGCCTTCCCGTGCTTCTTTCTTTTGTTTCACCTCTCTCTTGAGCTTTCATACATTTCCCTCTCACACTTTTCCCCCACTCCCACACATACACTCTCACTAAAATTTTCCTTTTATACCCAGAGTTACATTTTCCAATTTCTTTTTGAATTTGTAGGTTTGATGATTTGAATCGTGATTACGATTCCAATGTAATAAATTATAACGATGGAATATTAGTGTTTCAGCCTTTTCTATTATATTCTTGGTCTGTCCTGGAGATTGAGTTCTACCTGGATTCTATCCTGTTGGGAATTTATATTTATATATATATATATATATATATATATATATATATATATATATATATATATATATATATATATATATATATATATATATACATACATATTGACCACTAATATATATATATATATATATATATACATATTGACCAATAATATTATATATATATATATGCAGGGTGTCCATAAAATCAATTTTCAGTTTTAAAAATTATTAAAAAAAAGCAAATGAATAGATAAATATGTTGAAAGTTTTACAAAATAAGAATGAGATATTGAAGTTTTCTTTAACTAATTTAATTCACTTCTATATAAGCCCTATTAGTGACACGAAGCACATCAATATGGTACTCGATTTCTTACCATGTTCTCTGTAGCATAGCCTCATCAATGTTGGTAATGGCATAAGAGATCTTTTGCTTTAGATCAGTGATGTCCCGTATATTTGTTCGATACACGATATCTTTTAAAATAACCCCATAGAAAGACCTCCAGGGGAGTGATATCTGATGAATGAGCTGGCCAGGGAGTTTGGGTCGTCCCTTCTAATCCTCCAGTCTGGAAATGTTAGGGGTTCATTTAACAGTACATCCGTCATCCACAAGATACCTGAAATAGACAAATGCAATATGGTTAAAGACTTTGATAAATTCTGAGTACATAGAAAAAAAAAACTGATTAAAATATCTCATCACTTGATTTTGTAATATATTTTTAGATTATAAAAAAGACTTTATGAACAACTTGTAGATATATAAATATTATAATTTTATCATATAGACAAAAACAGTTTACTCACTACAAAGATGTAACTTCGCTTCGGTACATTTCAATTGCACCTCGACTGGTGAGAATCAAAAATGGTTACGTATAATATAATATATAATTGAGGTGCAATTTAAATGCACCGAAACGAAGTTGCATCTTTGTAGTGAGTAAACTGTTTTTGTCTATATGATAAAATTATAATAAATAATTATCGCTCTACTATCGGTATCGAGCCCTCTTTTGAATTAATACTGTGGACGTTAGAATTTATATATTACTTTCGTTCTTATTGCACGGATATATATATATATATATATATATATATATATATATATATATATATATATATATATATATATATATATAACTACTCGTTTGAAAAAAACTTTAGGGATTTTGGCTTGTAATTGAACTAACCAATGCCCAAGGAAAAATAAGGGATATAAAAGAAAGAACTAAGGTCATGAAATTGTGGCGAAAACAATCGTCCAGAATCCAAGCTTCGAGTCCAAAGAAAAAAACCTCCAACACGAGTAAAGCAAAGGTAACTAAATAAAGTGCTCAATACACTAAGTAGAGCAAACCTAACTATGAACTTAAAGAGCCAGGTAAACCTACCTAGATTTCATCTACGTGGATCGTCAGGGTACGCTGGCCAGTTGACCCTGACGATCCGTATAAGTGAAACCTAGGTAGTTTTACCTGGCTCTTTAGGTTCATAGTTATATATATATATATATAGTAGGATCCAAATTTAAGGAACAAAAATTAAAACTTTTGTATATCAAAAAGTAAAATTCAAATTTTTTGAAATTTTCTTTAAATGTAGACAAATGGCAGTTCAGTTGTGTTTTAAATCTGTTATTTGGAATGGTACAGCGCGGGGTGGGGGGAGAGAGAGAGAAAGAGAGAGATTATTCATTTAATTATTTACTCAAATATCAAGTGCCCAAAATTAAGGAACAAATCGTGAAATATGTGAGAATAACGCACATAATCCGAATTAAGCGATAAGCGACGTTAAAACAAAAGATTATCATCACTATGTCATTTTCCAAAATCACAAATCGACGAAAAGGTGACAAGTTTCTTAGAGCTGATGTTGTCAAACTGCGAAAGGAAAAAAAAATCACGTGACCAGATTGCTGAACAGGTGAAGCGTTCCAAAAGTGTTGTGAGCCGAATTCTGAAACTGTACGAAAAAACACTAGTCGCTTCCCCAGTCTAAACAAATTTGCTAGACCAAGGAAAATAACGACCAGAGAAGACAGAATCATTCAACTCCTAGAACTGAAGGACCGTTTTCGAACTGCGGTAGGAATTTCACGAGAAATTTCAAACGACATTAAAGCGTCTTGAGAAATTGTGTCTAGACATTTGCAAGAAATACGGCTTTATGCTAGGCGTTCACAGAAGAAGCAGTTCATAGAACAAGGCAGCGAGACTGGAATTTGCAAACAAGCACGTGTTGTGGTTAGAAGAACTACAAAATACACACCCATAAGTAATTCTGACAGGTCCCAGATTTCTTTTCTGAAATTTCGTGCTCTGGTATAAGTAACAAATTGCTCCTCTAGATGTAATAGGCTGACCCACCAACGGGAACCTGTACTAAGTGGTCATATGTATTTTTCAGTGATTAAAGTAAATTTAACGTGTTTGGATCTGACACAAAAAAGTATGTAAGAAGACGAATTGGTGGAAGGTTGTGTTCAAAGTTGTTATAGGACCTTACCCATAATAACATAATGGACTATTCCATACGTAATAAATACTGCGCCTCAAGAGGAAGCAAGGAGTTCAGCCTGAAGTCGGGCGACCGGCTGATCGGTTGAACTCTCTGCCTTGGGGCGGGGAGGAACCCGAAGGAGGCTACGCCAAAGGGCGGAGTCTCTTTCGGGGAGGTAAACCGACCCAGAACACGTTTATAAGGGTTCAATGGGCATATTTTTGGCCGAGCCCAAGGGCTCG
>CAHIKZ030004832.1:2697500-2700000 GCA_903632075.3 Acanthosepion pharaonis
CCTACGCAATGTGACTAGCCCTGATCTGGCATCTCGTCTATAGTCGTGCCGTCGCCCCCCCCCTCTGTCTTTTCTACAAATGCTTTCACGGTAACTGCTCTGACGAGCTACTTTTGCTAGTTCCCAGACTGCATGAATTTGAACGGGCAACTAGGCTGGCATCCCGGTCCCACCCTCTCGAAGCAGTTAAATGTGGCCGTCTTTTTAAATCCAAAATCTTCATGTTACGCCCTTCCCATCTGTGGAATTCCCTCCATATTACTTGTTTCTCTGATAGCTATAATCTCCAACTATTCAAATGTAATGTCAATCGAGATCTCCAGAATCCCTGATCTATCCCCTATCCTTCTCTTCATCCTTTCCTCTATTACTCCTCTTTGTTCTCGCTTTAACTCTCTGTAAGCCCTTGCATGCTAGTGGCTTCCCGCCTTGCTTGGGGTGAAATGCTTTAAAAAAAAGAAAAGAAAAGAGCGTCAGACCATATGTGGCAGCAATATTCAAAGCAAGAACGAATATATATATATATATATATATATATATATATATATATATATATATATGACGAACATATATATATATATATATATATATATTAAAATGTAATAAGAACGAAAAGAATATAAATTCAAGCTTTCATAACATTAATTTAAAATAGGGCTCAATACCAAAAATAGAGCAATATTTCTTTATTATAAGTTGTTACATCCGAACAAATAAGTAATCATTACAAAGATACATATTTGTTTCAATGCTTAAAGGTAAGCATCTCATCAGGTGGTGAACAAAGATGGTTATAAATGATTTTATTTAAAAATGTTACTTATGAAACATCACTTCTTTTTACATTTTTAAAAAATTAGGAAAACATAAGAAGACTTTCTATAAAATGAAAGGAAAGAAACATACAAAAATTTCCATAAAAGTAAAAGAAAAAATATATATATATGCAGACTAAAGTAGAAAAAATAAAAGGATGAGAAATCGATAAAAGGAAAAAGAAAAAAAGAAAGAGAAATAGAAAGAGTTAAAAAACGAAAGTCATAAAAAATCACCCCTTCTTCGAAGAAAAGGAAGAAAAACGAAGAGGAGTAATATATCAAAATTAATTAATAAAAAGAAAAGGAAAAGAAAAAGAAGAAAAGAATAAAGGAAGACAATAGAAGTTGATAACAATTCATCCAATGGAAAACGTTAATATTATATATATATATATATATATATATATATATATATATATAAAACTTTCCCAAACTTTTTGACGATCCGTTTAGGTGAAACCTAGGTAAGTTTGTGAAACACTAGGTGTATATATATATATATATATATATATATATATATATATATATATATATATATATATATATTATTGAAGTCATACAGAAAGATTCAAATTTTACGGGATTTGATTACCAAAAGTAGAGAATTCTTTAGATACAATGTATCCTTTAAGTTTGTTTGTCGTTTTGAAAGAAACCAACATTATTTAACAAAATTAAACATAGTATGTAAATAAAAGGTACTTTAAGAAGTAAAAACATTAGACATACAAAATAACAAATACAAAACATTATACTATACAAAACATTATATTAAAAATTATAATAAATAAAATATAAATTTTTAGAATATTTATACGAATTTTTATAAATTTAAAACTATTACCGAACATTACAACTCGTAATATGAGTATAAATCTTGGATAGCGGTCAGTTGTTAAATCAGAGATTTGAGACTACTGTGAATTGTAGTCACATTAAAATTTAACCTTACATTCTTGCTAAACTTTTTAATTTAATAAAAACTTCTCTTGTTATATTACCTTTATATAAACATTTTAATGTTATCCTTCCTGATTTATCTTAAATTAAAGTCGTAAATAGGTTCGTATATTACTGAGAATAATGTTTGTCGTAGATAGATTTATACTTATATTACATGTGGATATAATTATATTAAAGATGAAATTAAATAAAAAGCTGAATCGTAGTGCTTTGTGTGTCTTTTTTAATCAAACATGCATAAATGAAAATATTGCTGCCTAAATACACATATATATATATATATATATATATATATATATATATATATATATATATATAATGAAGTTTTTATCAAATGGATTTCAAATTTGGAAAATTTACAACATATTTCACTGATTTTTTAATCTTCAAAATTATTATTTATGTCTGTAGATTACATGGAAAACTATGATATATTAGAAATAAACAATATCTTTTTACCAACAGTAAATATATGAAGACATGTAAGCATTTCAACACATACACACACCCGCGAACCAGGACGCACAAGTACGCACACACACATGCACACGAACGCACACGTACACACAAACTCACGCCTCTCCCGTAGGTCAGCACGCATAACCACATACACATGTACGCACAAACACACTCGCAGCCGCACACATACACACACGAACACCCTCCAGCAGTGCAGCACGGGCGCGCACACGCACACACAAGGATGCAAATACACCCAA
>CAHIKZ030004832.1:2705000-2737562 GCA_903632075.3 Acanthosepion pharaonis
TTGTCTGATAAGCTTACTAACATTAAATCATTGAAAGACGAAAGAAAAATACCATATTGATACATGATTTTTAATACGATCTAAGCTTTCGGCTTACATAAGCCATTATCAAACATGACAATTACATTTCAATATATTCAAAAATACACGGACAAAACAATAATGCTTGTCTGTTTTTGTTGCATGAAAGATTTCCAAGCAACGACAAACTCGTGCACACGAGACGCTGGAAGCGAAAATCGCACCGCAGCTCATGACATCACACAGGAACACGCGAGAGTGAAAACGAGAAGTATTAAGTATGGGAAGGCGTTGGTATAAACCAATGGCTTCTGTTATCAATTATAGGCTTTTAAGAATATATTATGAAATAGACAAAGTCAGACAATTATTTAAGACATTTTTTATGTTTATACGTTCTTTTTATAGATACAAATATTTAAGTAAATGCTCTGTTTATAATAAACAGTATTAATAACATTTACCGGCCTGAATGCCTGAGAAATTTTCATAGAGAATATTCGTCTTCAGACAGGAATTGAATCTGTATCCTATATGAAACCATCATTTAGCCTGATGTGCCTTTACTGATTTGGCCACAGAGGATTGTTTGATTAGCAAGGTCGATTTTACTGCTTTTAAACTACAATCTTCCATGAATCTCTCACGTACATTCACATCTGCTCAAAGCATATCCAAATGTAAACAAATGATGTCACACATTATGAAATGGACAAAGTCAGACAATTATTTAAGACATTTCTTATGTTTATACGTTCTTTTTATAGATACAAATATTTCAGTAAATGCTCAGGTTATATGACGGTTCCGTATAGGTTCGGAGGGCGCATATTTTCTATGAAAATTTCTCTAAATATTTGTATCTATAAAAAGAACGTATAAACATTAAAAAATGTCTTAAATATTTAAGAATATATACAAAAGAAATAATCAAATAAAACTGAGACCGAGATGTGAGAGAACAGGTTCAGAGGTTGTGGAGATAGGCATTAAACATCCTCTCCCATTCCGTACTAAATGATTGACACAGTATATTTTCATCGTGGCTGGAAAGCTCATAAATTCTAAGCTGGAAAAAGCAAACTTCCATTCTGAAAATAACATGGCGCATCATCATAAAATAAAATACAGAACAAGCCGGAAATGTATCTCAATCTAACATATTTCACTTTATTAAAGCTTCGTCAGCGATCGAGAATCTCAGATACGTTTCCTACTTGTCTATATTTCTGAGATGAGGTATTATGTATATTATTTACATTATTCGGACTATTGTCCTCATCTTTGTCGCCATATTTATTACAATGTTTCGGTCGTTGTACGCTCCAGCCTTCTTCAGGTGGTTGGAATGTCGAAATGAACCCTTTATTTCTCTCACTGGGGTAGACTGTTCTAGTTCTACGTGCCATGTTTAATGGATGTCACTTATCAGTTATCTCCTATTAATTCCCCTCTCCAGGTTTTCCACTGCTTTAACCCGGTATTGAACTTACACTCTTTGGGTCCTGTCACTGGATGTAACTAATTCCTTTATCCACTGTGCCAAGTGGTTAAAATTATTCTTCAATATCTGTCTATATCTCTGAGATGAGGTATTGTGATTACTTGCATTATTTACATTATTCGGACTGTTATCCTCATCTTCACAATGTTTCGGCCGTTGTACGCTCCAGCCTTCTTCATGTGATTGAAATTTTTCTTCAACATCTGTCTATATTTCTGAGATGAGGTATTGTTATTACTTGCATAATTTACATCATTCTGACTATTATCCTCATCTTCCTTGCCATATTCACAACTTTTCGGCTGTTGTACGCTCCGGCCTTCTTCAGGTGATTGGAATTTCGAACCGAACCCTTTATTTCGTCCACCGGGTTATATTGTTTTAGTCCCACGTGACATGTCTCTTCCGGATGTCTCAGTTATTTCCCATTCTACAAGTTTTGGTTTACCATTGTTGTGGCCTGGTATTGAACTCACAATTCTTTGGGTCTAGTCACTGGATCTAACCAACGTCTTTATCCACTGGGCCTTAGAAAAGGTATGAAATCACGTCTTCTCTCCTCAGCTATGGGTTAATTAGTAAAACTTGTATCACTAAATCATTATTATCTTTAAAAAATTCTTACAATCTAAAAATATATTCTAGCTTTAAATAACCAGTGTCTTTTAGATTTATTTACATTCTCTGGAATATAAATGTATAGAGACTATCATGGCCTCAAATTGAGGGATCAGTTTATATATTGATTCTAATGTAGAATTGATCCCCCACTTTATATCCACATTATAATTCATTGTTTGTTTATCAAAGTACGATTGGGTATGAATTCACCTCTTTTCCCCCAGCTATGGGTTAATTAGTAAGATTTGTACATTAGAATATATTTATTATGTTAAAAAATGTTATGAAAGTATTTTCTGGCTTTAAATAAGCTGCAAAGGGTTGATAAGCAGTAGAAAACAAATCAATTAATCAATGAAATACTGATTAGCTACACAGGCATGTCTTTTTTTTATTCATTTACAGTTTCTCGAATATAAATGTATGGAAACTAATGTTGGCCACAAAGGGGGATCAGTTTATATACTGTTGGTAATATAAAATTGATCCCCCACTTTATATTCACATTATAATTTCTTGTTTGTTTATCAAATTCTGATGAAATATGAATCCATTTCTTCTCCCCTAGCTATGGGTTAATTAGTAAGACGCATATCGTTAAATCATTATGTTTTAAAAAAAATCTTACAGTATGAAAGAATTTTCTGGCTTTAAATAACCTGCAAAAGGTTGATAAACCGTAGAAAATAAAACCAATCAATTAAAGAAAGCGACTGAACAATATTTTAGTTTTATTGCGTTTTTTGTTCGTAATGTGAGACTTAAAGTTTAAAATAAACTACCAACTGATTTAATTTCTTTCACTCAGTCAATTAAGTGCCGTACATGATACACGCTTGGGTGATCATGTCTCTTTCGATTCATGACTGACGAGGCAGATTTTACTGCAGTCGCTTACCATTGCTATCTGCGTTAGACTGGTTGTCAATGCAGACTTATAGGGGCCCAGTCTGTCTTGCTATTCAACCCATAAATAGGAAGAGAAGATATGGATTCATCCTTTTCCCAAGTGTATTTTCGGGTAATTAAATGCAACAAACTCGACTGGAATTCGAACACGGCTCTTCGATTTAAATAAATATAAATATTTTCAGTATTTAAATGATAATTTTGCAAAGAATTCATATAAATTAAATAAACGGTTTTGAATTGATTTAAAAATATTTTCATCGTTTTTTACAATATATATTTTCGTAAATAAATTAATTCATAAATGAATTCCTATCTTGCGACCGAGTGTTACTACATCTTTTCTTTTCTTTTAGTTACCTACCAACTCTAGGTGGTCGCTCTGAAACTCTCACATCTCGATTTTGCTGGTAACGTAGTTAGTAATCATTGATTACTAGTCAAAAAATCCGTTTGCTCCAGACTCAGATAAAACCATTTACTGTTGTTAGGGAAATATTCCATGAGTCACCGTTTGTTGAATAAAAATGAGAAGAAGAAATGTTGCGCGTTCAAATAAAATGGCGATATTTATTTAACGTAAAATACACAATTTCTCAACCGTAACAACGATCACGAAAGAAAACTTTGTATTTAGAAATTTTTCTCTGACTGTAAAAGAAATGAACATAGTCTTTCAGTGAGGAAGAGAGAAAATGGGGTCAGGGGACAAAATCAAAATGAGGCTGCTCTTGATTTGGTGACATGACGACGAGGTTGATTCGTATCTCTTTACTGCTGTAAATCTTACCGCTCCTGAGTTGAATGGATGTCTGGTTTATATGGCTTCGCGTAGGCTCCCGAAGCCTATGTTTATTTATTGGAGGGAGCTGTTTTTATTGTCTATTCTTTATTTTTATTAATTTGAAAAATATATTTTAAACTGGAATACTGCGCGGAGCCTTTGCGCGGTGCTTTTATTTTTGTCATTTGATTCTTTGATTTGAAACAGTTAACTTCAACCTACTCTTACACAGTAGACTTAGCTATGTGGAGGTTTGAAACAAGTGAGTGTGTCACTTTAAGGTCACCCGTTTTTGTAACTGGCCTATAAGACGACCTATTCTCTTGAGAGTGTCTTTTATTATTTAAGCACCGTCCTATACTCCGAGATAGACAATGATTTAATTGGTTTTTATTTGCACCAATACATAGAAGAGGCTTTCAAAAAGTATGTATAACCAAATAAATTGATTGATTGATTTATCTGTCTAATGGCTTATCGACTACTTATGGGTCATTTAATGCCGAAATGTAATTTGCTTGGGAGCGTGGAAGCAATGCAAATACGATATATGTTATTCTGCTTTCACAGTTGAATATATGGTAGATGATACCCAACTTTTGTGAATCTACATGTTTGTGATGTAGATTTGTTAGAATTATATTATGGAACACACTTTGATTTCTTTAAGAAATTCTATGATATTATATAAATTAATGCCACGAAAGAGTTCTTTCATGTTGGTCGCTTGTTAGTATTTTAAACGGATTTGGATATAGTCATTACAATTTGTTAGCATTTGCATATTGTTGGTAATTTTACTATAAATATGTATTTTTGGTAAAAAAAAATTTATATAAAAATGTATTGCTGGTATTTTTACTATAAAAATGTATTTTTATACTTTCATCGTATTTTTGTTTTGGGGTTCATTATTTGCCCATAGCAGGTGTTACCACCCCGGATCAGAGTGGACCTGGGAACAACAGCAGTGAAGAGGTGGTTCCATGCTCCTCAAAACCTTCAATCTCCCAATCAGAGGTCTTGCTGCCAGATATCATTTATCGTCATACTCAGGACTAGATCTGAGAAGAAAATGATAGTTTAAGTAAATCTTCACATGCAACAGAACCAACAGATCCCAAATTACCAAGGGTTTGGGCCTCTCGACTACCCTCACTTGGTTTGCTTACTAGCCAAAGCAGTTTGCAAGCAAACAACTATTTGAAGTCACAGGGAGAGTTGGGTTGGTAGGTTAGATGATTTTGTTCAGTGACTTATCAACCTCTATAGGTTATTTAATGCCAAAATCTAACTATTTTGAATAAAATTTTACAGATTCAACTAAACATATTTTGAACGCAATAGTATGCCTTCAAATACAGATAAAATATATTGCTGGTCATTTTGTTTTAAAATTCTATTGTTGGTAATATTATTATGTATTGTTGGTCATTTTTTATGTAAAAATCCATTTCTGATATTTTTTACTATAAAAATGTATTTTTATACTTTCGTAGTATTTTTTTGTGCATTCGCTGTTCGCCAATACCTGGGACGCTAGCAGCTGCTAGCAACACGGGTTAGGGTGAACCTACGGTCAACAGCAATTAAGATTTGGTTCAACGCTCCTCAATACCTCCAATCGACCGATCAGAAGCCCTGCTGCCGGATGTAGTTTATCATCATACCCAGGACTAGCAATTAACAGGTCGTTCCAGGTTTCTTCAAAACCTCCAATCTCCTGATCAGAGGCCTTGTTGCCGGATGTAGTTTATCATCATACCCAGGACTAGCAATTAAAAGGTCGTTCCAGGTTTCTTCAAAACCTCCAATCTCCCGATCAGAGGCCTTGTTGCCGGATGTAGTTTATCATCATACCCAGGACTAGCAATTAAAAGGTCGTTCCAGGTTTCTTCAAAATCTCCAATCTCCCGATCAGAGGCCTTGCTGCCGGATGTAGTTTATCATCATACCCAGGACTAGCAATTAAAAGGTCGTTCCAGGTTTCTTCAAAATCTCCAATCTCCCGATCAGAGGCCTTGCTGCCGGATGTAGTTTATCATCATACCCAGGACTAGCAATTAAAAGGTCGTTCCAGGTTTCTTCAAAATCTCCAATCTCCCAATCAGAGGCCTTGCTGCCGGATGTAGTTTATCATCATACCCAGGACTAGCAATTAAACGGTCGTTCCAGGTTTCTTCAAAATCTCCAATCTCCCGATCAGAGGCCTTGCTGCCGGATGTAGTTTATCATCATACCCAGGACTAGCAATTAACAGGTCGTTCCAGGTTTCTTCAAAACCTTACCGATCAGAGACCTTGCTGCCGGATGTAGTTTATCATCATACCCAGGACTATCAATTAAAAGGTCGTTCCAGGTTTCTTCAAAACATCCAATCTCCCGATCAGAGGCCTTGCTGCCGGATGTAGTTTATCATCATACCCAGGACTAGCAATTAAAAGGTCGTTCCAGGTTTCTTCAAAATCTCAATCTCCCGATCAGAGGCCTTGCTGCCGGATGTAGTTTATCATCATACCCAGGACTAGCAATTAAAAGGTCGTTCAGGTTTCTTCAAAATCTCCAATCTCCCGATCAGAGGCCTTGCTGCCGGCCGGTTTATCATCATACCCAGGACTAGCAATTAAAAAGGTGGTTCCAGGTTTCTTCAAAATTCCAATCTCCCGATCAGAGGCCTTGCTGCCGGATGTAGTTTATCATCATACCCAGGACTAGCAATTAAACGGTCGTTCCAGGTTTCTTCAAAATCTCCAATCTCCTGATCAGAGGCCTTTGCTGCCGGATGTAGTTTATCATCATACCCAGGACTAGCAATTAAAAGGTCGTTCCAGGTTTCTTCAAAACCTCCAATCTCCCGATCAGAGGCCTTGCTGCCGGATGTAGTTTATCATCATACCCAGCACTAACAAACAAATAAAACTATGTAAAATCAAAACTCTGGTCGATTTCCTACGCACGACTATACATCGGCAAACACCATCATAGAAAAAGTCCTATTTGTTGAAAATCTCCAGGCAAATATAAACACAGGGAAAATCTCCTGGGCTGAATTTTGACTGATTCAGTTTTCTCTCAAATTTAATTTCTTTCCCTTCATTTGAGTTATCTCCCCTTGTTATCTGATTCCTCATCTTTCTTAGGCTGAATCCCCAAGAGTTTAATATTGCGATGTCGCCCAAAATTAATTTATCCTCGGTATTAATTTAGCAGTAAGATTAATGATGAACATTATCGGTCATATCTTTGCTGACCGCCCAGATACTTCGCCTTTCAATTTAAATATCTCTGTCCGAGGCCGACATCCATATTAACCCCCAGTGAAATCTATAGATGTCTTAATATTCTAATTATTTCTAATGATAGTTGCGTTTTTTTTTTATACAGAAACGATTTGCTACTTTCACTTTCGTTATTTCATTAATAATTCCGTTATCACTTAATTTTATTTTCTCTCTCCAACGTTTCGGGTCTTTTCACTTCAAATTTTATTTAAACTAGAGGTGGTTATTTTACGCCATTCATGAATAGAGAATCTTTAAAAAAAATTGTATAGCGACAATGTGTTTAAAGATTGTGAATATTAATCTTACATTAAACTTTGGTTACAGTATATAAGTGTTATGTTCCAGGTCCTTGTAACACGGTGATAGTCCAAGGTAGAACCAATAAAGAACTCGAACACGGATATGGAATAACACAGATATATTACAAACAGGAATATGTACAGAGAAGTAGAAAGTGTTAGTACGAACAATCAGGTTTACTAGGGAGAACAATGTACTTTCGACCAGTATCACTATTCCAATGTCTTGTAGTAATTGTCTGAACACGACTCTGTTTCGGACTGCCTCTGACTCGACTGACTGACTCTCTCTGACTGACTGACAGACTCCTGACGGACTTCTGACGGACTTCAGACTGAACAGTATTTAGTCACCCCCACCCACACGAGGGCATCATGTGGCACAAGGCCGGTTTAACGTGGGATCTCCGAACCCGTGGGCTCGGCCAAAAATATGCCCTTTGAACCCGTATAACCGGGTTCAGGGTCGGCTTACCTCCCCGAAAGAGATTCCACCCTTCGGCGTAGCCTCGTTCGGGTTCCTCCCCGCCCGAAGGCAGAGAGTTCAACCGATCAGCCGGTCAGCCGGTCGCCCGACTTCAGACTGAACTCCTTGCTTCCTCTTGAGGCGCAGTATTTATTACGTATGGAATAGTCCATTATGTTATTATGGGTAAGATCCCATAACAATAAGGATAGTCAGACACACCACAGTATTAACCAAAAACAGTTGTTAAAATAAGTATTCATATTTAAGATTATTCTAGATATTTAAGGACGTGTGGGTAGCGTATCGGACGGTAGGAACGATGAAAGTTTAAATTCTAGTTTAGTTTGTTGCATTCGCTTTCGCGCTAACGCGCTTCTCTTCTCCACCTCCCAATTATGGATTAAATAACAAAATAGACGGGTTTCTCTAGTTTTTTGTGACAGTTTAGAAGGAGAACGATTCTGGATTCAGAACAGTGAAGAAGGCAAAAAGAAAACAATCGACTATATTTTACAAGATGTTAGGGCAAGAATTTGTCGGGAGTCATGGTCTCCCATAGCCTGAAAGTATAGTGGGGCGTACAGTAAAGATCAACTTCATCTTTTTTTTCATCCCAAGAAAGGCGATAACGCCACTAAGACGCAAGTGGTTACTCGGAAAGAAAGAAAATGAAAACACGTTAGGGAAGAGAATTCAGAAGAAGGGAAAATAAAAGAAGAGGATCCAGGAAGATGGCAATTGTTGCGTTTAAATTTTTGACGTTTGCAGTTTGTAACGAAGCAAGAAATCGGAAGGGAGTTTCACATTTGGGAAGTGTAAGAAAAGAAATTACATTTCAGGAACTAATTATCAAGTCATTCAAAAAATGTGGCATTTTCAATCCCATCGATGGCACTGAAGACGATTTGATGCAGGAGGATTTGGCTGATTCAAGCACAAAAAAGAGAGAGAGAATTAGGATGGAGATGAAGATACCATAAGTGATGATGAACTAAACGACTACTTTTACTTGGTCACTGATGATGACATAGTAAATGATGGACAAAAAAAAAGAATGTTGGTCAGTGATGATGACAAAGAAAAAATTTGGGGGGTTCAATCCTGGGCAAGTTTAATAACTATAAATGAATAAACATTGTTCTTATCTTTTAATATATGTAAGGAAGGTTTGAAATAAAGGTGAATATTTGAAAATATTTAACAAATATTAGTTATATCTACATTAAAAAAAGTCCATGTAACTTCCCAGATTATAGTGTGACTTATCTATGAGCCAACCACAAATACCCACTTTGACAACCCCAAACTAAGGGTGCGACCTCTTCCCGAGTATATACGGTATATTAAGATGATTCTATTGGAAATGTTGCCACTGTATCGTTAGAAATTCAAAAGAAACGAAACAACAAATCCGATTCTATATCGTGTTCTTCCTACACACGTCCTCTAAAAGGGGAAACCATTGTTTTGTTTACGTTTAATCACGTGATCATACGTGAGTACCGTGGGCGGGAATATAAATGAGATCAAGGAAGAAAATTAATTTTTCCCAACATTTCAATTCTGCTACTAGAGGGTGTTGCAGCAAAATCCGACACTTGACAAAAAGAAAACGAACTAGGCAATAAAAACAAAAGTTGTATCTGCAGAGACCCGACAGTTTGACAATTATCGAACGTTTTTCTATCTACCCTAGTTTAAGATACGCGAATGACACTGTGTTGATGGACAACTCGGAAAGGCAACTAGAGAACCTTCGAGACAGGGTGATAGAAGATATCGATGAAAAACGACTAAACAACAACCGCGAGAAGGGTGGCCACCAGCAAGAGAAAAAGCCGAAAATGCTAGCTACAAATTGGGGATTAGTACAAAGTTCTAATATCTGGGGAGGATAGAAAATCTAACACCGAGACCTGAATATGCGTTGGATTAGCGAAAGAAGCACCCCAAAAGCTAAGGTGCTGAGAAACAGGAATGTTAGAAACAAAATGTGCTGGATTTCAATCCTCTTTTATGGTTTGAATGTTAGATAATCGCCCCGCAGATGAGGAAAAAACTAAAAGGAACAGAAATATGATTCTACAGAAGGATACTGGGAATTCCATGAACGGAGAGAGTAAGTGACAAGGATGTCTTAAAAATGGTAATAGAAAGAACACTTATACTCAGAACCAGAAAAAGTCAGCTGGAATTCTTTGGACACCGCATAAGGAAAGAAAGCTTGGAAAAATGAATCCTCACATGGCATTTTGAGGGCAAGAGAAATAAGGGAGGCAACAAGCCACTTACCTGACGATCGTGTGTGAATGGATTAGCGGAACAGGGACGGGAGCCTTAGTAAAAGGATATAGGAAGTTGTGGAGATTCATGAAAGCGGAACAAAGAAGAAGAAGAAGAAGAAGAAGAAGAAGAAAATTTTCGATTGTAGCTAAAGGCGTTTAAAGTAATGTTTGTGACTTTTATAGGTAGCGTAGTATTAATCAATAAAGGACATATAGTACATTTTCTCACTGTTGCAGCGTGGGATTTCTCTAATTGTTTACCAAAACATTTTTGTTAACGGCCGTTAGATGGCGTTCCCAAAACAGTATATAAACAGCACTAAAGTCTTACTCTCTTTTTTTTTAACCTACAGGATACTTTAGAGACAAAAATGTATCTTTTTCTTATCTAGACTATATTCGGTCACCACCGAAGCTCTTGTCGAAATGAACACAACACAGAATATATCCAAACATATAAATGCTTCAAGATTATTTTACTAAACAGAGATATATCTAATAATTCTATCAAACCAATGGATAAACAACTCTTCTCAAATTTTCATAAGGACATTTCTGTATACACACCTTTATTCACATTGTTTTTGCATTCTTACTATTTATTTCATTCCGACAATAGAATCTGTCGTTAAATGTCCATAACTGTCTGTATATCCATTCTGATTCTTGTGTCTGAGGAAACTCCAATGCATTCCCGATTTCGTTATTAAATTCCACTTTAACTGGAAAACATATATGACAACAAGTTTTCGTATATTTATCACAGGAAATTATCACTCTGTTGATTTGAACAGAAATTCTAGCGTCGCCGCATCACCTGCTCCAAAATAAAATAACTGTCTATAAATAGCATATTTAAAAAAAGAAAAAAAAACAAAAAACAAACAACATCCTTCGGTCTACACTACACATATTTCGTCTTGGTAATTAACTTGTATTTGGAAAATTGCGCCCCGAAGATGACAATTTGAAATTGTTGAAAATATATATATATATATATATATATATATATATATATATATATATTGAACTTTATTTCAATCCTTCATGAGTTTCTGTTAATTAGCATGGATTAATTAATGATGAACATGTCATTTTTTTTTATGATCTTGGACAGTAATTATACGTTCTTATTGCTCAAAGTCGTATCCAATAGTGTTATAAAAACCTCAAAGAATTCCAGCAAGATACATTTAATCAATTCTAAGATAGAACGTTTCAAATCTTAATCTAACAATTGGACAATTTTGCTGCTAAACCCGTAATATATATATATATATATATATATATATATATATATATATATATATGTATGTGTGTGTGTGTGTGTGTGTGTGTGCAAGGTTGCATCGGTTATGGTCACATGATCTGCTGTAAATTACAAAATCCAGTATGTCCGATCATGCCATGACAAACGTGCTAAAAGACAAATGAGTTCGACTTGAATCGTCAGGCTGAAGGATCAGTTGGGAGTGAGCTTTGTTATTGAGTATAGGGTCATTAAAGGTCGGAAGTAAATATGGGAAGGAGCTGGGGGAAGACGAAGGTGGAGTGGAGTGGGGGTGAGAAAAGGATGAATAATAGTAGGGGGTTCCATATTGGACAGTGGAGAGACGTTGAGGGTAAGGCGAAAGAAGAAAGATTGGAATTATTGAAGAGAGAGAAAGAGAAAGAGAGAGAGAGAGAGAGAAAGAGAGGAGGAAGAAAAAAGAGAAAAATCTTGTAATAAATGCAAGGAGTGTGGAAATAAATGACGAGGAGAGAAATAGCACGCTACTTGCGGACATAGATCAGGGGTCAAAGATTAGTATTTCCGAAAATTCGATTTTTAGATGGACATAGTTTCAGGTTTTTCTGTTTCGTGATCAGTCAGAACGTGGGTGGTTATTGTTCTCCACAACTTCCCGTACTTTGTAGCTATTAGTACCATTTGTCTTTTTTGCCACCATCCATTCATACAGGCTCGTCAAGAAGATGGGTCAGCTGCCTCATTCTATCTCTTTTACCTTCTACGTATTCTCTGAGTGTCAACCTTTCCAACCCCTACTTCAACCAAAGCAACAAAAATGTGCTTCTACAGAAGGACACCATAGACAACGAAATTTTGGAGAAAATGGAAACAAAAAGGAAACTGTTACTTAACATTAAGAAGAGACAATTGATGTTTCTAGGGCATATAATGAGGAAGGAAGGCTTGGAAAATCTGATACTCACAGACAGATAGAGGGCAAGAGGGAGACAACGCGTGACATACTTGATGAGTTTGAGTAAATGGATGGCAGAATATGGCTTGGGAGAAATATCAGGAGGACACGATTTATTAAGAGCTACAGAGGACAAGGTGTTGTGTGTGGATCGCAAAAAGGCAGCAAAACTAATTATCTTGATGTTTTGTACTTTCTGTATGAATAACAATTCCTTTTTACAAAAAAAAAAATAACTTTTTAACAGAAGAGGTCAAAGGTGAATGGCCTTTTTTCAGCATCTCAATGCTTAATCTGCTCAATTATCCACCGTACAAGATAAAGCAACATTTTCTGGCCCTCAAAGATCATAAAATATACTGAGAAAAGCATATTGCTAATTACATTATCAAAAAGTAAATAATTTACCAAGGTAACCCCAAAATTTTCATACCAGTGTATTTTCTATCACTTCAAATATTGTACTTTGTTTTGAGAAAATTAACAAATATGGGCTTTTGAGCAGAAACGAAAAGAATACAAAACTGCTATGTAATATCTGTCCTGTATGGCTGTGAGTTCTGGACGATCTCCCCAAAGATGATGAAGAGACTTAAAGCAACAGAAATGTGGTTCTACAGAAGGATACTGTGGACCAAATATATGGCAAGCAACAAAGTTTTGGAGAAAATGGAAACAAAAAGGAAACTGATACTTAACATCAGGAAGAGACAGTTGAGGTTTCTAGGGCATATAATGAGGAATCTGATACTGAAAGGAAAAATTGAGCGCAAAAGGGGCAATCGAAAGCCGCATAACATAGTGAGTACCGTCTTCTGAACGCCACGTACCCTCAGCCATCCATACAGGCTTGTCAGGTAGGTGGACCAGTTGCTTTTTCCTATCTCTTTTACCTTCTATATGTCCTCTGTCAGACATTCCAACCTCTCCTTCCTCGGTATGTGTTCAAGAGATTTCAACTGTTTCTTCCTAATTCTTAATAAAAGTGCTCTTTTGTTTCCATTTTCCTTAAGCCTTCCTAATCATTAATGCGTACTGTCTATGGTATTCTCACCATCCTCCTGCAGGATCACATTTCTGTTTCCTCCAGTCTTGTCTTCATCTGTGAGGAAATTATCCAGCATTCCCTGCCATAGAGAAGGATTGATATTACATAGTAGTTTGTTTCGACCGATATTTTCCTGTTTCTTCTTCCATTGCTTTGCTTTAAGAATGCGTTTTTTCCTATTCCAATTTGACTTCGGTGTCACATTTTCCATTCTCTGTTAAAAAAAACGTCCAAGATATTTAAACTTCTGCAATTGTATGATTTTTCCATTTGGAACTCGTAATTAAAATTCGTGATACGAAAATCTGGAAATTATTTTAACAGAAGACGGAAAGTGTGATATTAAAATCCGAAGGCGTATTGGCATAGGCAAAGAAGCATTCTAAAAGCTAAGCAGAGTACTAAGAAATAGAAAAATTCGCTAGAAACAAGGAAAAGAGCATTAAGCTGTTACGTGATATCAGTCCCTCTGTATGGCAGTGAGTGCTGGACAATCTCCTCAAAGATGAAGGGGAGACTGGAAGAATTAAAAATGTGGTTCTACAGAAGGACGCTGAGTTTTTAGTGAACTGAACACGTGAGTAACGACAAAGTTTTGGTGAAAATAAAAACAAAGACAATACTAATATTTAACATCAGGAAGAGACAATAGAGGATTTTTTTAGGGCACATAATGAAGAAGAGGGTTTGGAATATCTGACACTTCCGGCACATAAAGAAGTTAGAGAAATTTTGTGAAAAATTATTTTTTTAATGAATTTTAAATGGTAATTTTTCATTCTTCTTGTATGGGGCGTGTCACTTCATGACATGGACGATCGTGGCTCTCCACAACTTCCTGTCTTTTGTAGTTTAGTAATCTTTCCCACTGTTTCGGCATCCATTCACACAAGCTGGTCAATAAGATGGCCCCCGCTGACTTCCCCTGCCCCCTTCGATATATTCTCTGAGTGTTAAATGCTCCATAAAATTTTTTTCTTTAATATTTAGCAAGTGGCAAGTCAAATTTTGATGACAGAATCAAGTAGGTTTCTCAAGTAATCGGTCAAGTGACTATATCATGTTTTTGGTTTTAAGTAATATTTTTGTTAATTAGAAGCATGTGATCTTAAAGTAAAGACTGAAATAATTAGGGATTCCAAGTCGTGAATGAGGACAGCAGTCCGAACAATGTAAATAGTTTAAATATGTGACATCTGTTCTCTTGTATGGCAGTGAGTGCTGGACGGTCTCCTCAAAGATGAAGAGGTAACATGAAGCAATAAGAATGTGGTTCTACAGAAGGATACCGTAGACAACGAAGTTTTGGAGAAAATTGAAACAAAAAGGAAACTAATATTTAACATCAGCAAGAGTCAGTTGAGGTTTCTGGGGCATATAATGAGAAAGGAGGTCTTGGAAAATCTGATACTCACAGGACAAATTGAGGGCAAAAAGGATAAAGGAAAAAACGCATGACATACTCAGTAATCTTAAGAGAAATAAGAAAAGACAAAATTTATCAAATGCTGAAAGGCATAGGAAATTGTGGAGAGCCATGATCACTTACGTCTTACGGGGATACGGCATCTAAAGAAATTGCCATCTTGGGCTTTTTCCCTTTCTGACAGAAATATATTTTGTCTTCTTACGATTTATAGTTAGTCTTTTCTTCTCAATTTTCTTTGTTACCTTGTCTAGTACGACACGCAATTTTTCTTCTGCATCTGCGATAAAGTGTCACATTCGGAGTGTGATGGATGAATTGTCGTCACAATTGCGCAAAAATGAAAATAACACTGACATCTCATTTAAAAGATATTATTAATGTAGAATTACATAAAAATATCGTGTTTTATTCATTAAAATCGCCATTGGCTTCAACCACAGCCTCCATATGACTTCTAAATCTCCTGCAACTCTTCTGGACAGTCTCCATGTTTAAGTTGAGGAATGCTGTTATAATCTTTTCCTTCAGGTCATCTTTGGTGTTACAAGGATTTTTGTTGGTCTCTCGCTCAACTGCGCCCCACACATAATAATCAAGGAAGATGCAGGCTGGTGAGTTAGGGGTGATGAGTAAAGGGTGATGTAGTCGCAGAAATTGTCTGACAGCCATGACTGGTTTTTACTGATTGCGTAGTATGGTGCAGAGTCCCGTTACCAGATATAGTGTCTTCCAGCAGCCACTCTCTTGACCCAGGGTAGCACCTTCTCCTCAAGGTACTTGATGTCGGCTTCGTGTCGAATCTGAGACCCTATGGGAAGATAAATGGAGGCATAACGTCGTCATCACTAGTGATCACTCTAAACACATTTGTAATTACCATTAAACTCACTCAACTCTTTCCGAATTCTCTGCACTGTCCTCAAATTGACACCCAAACACGCTGAAATATTCGTATTGGGGATTCCGGTGCGAATACCAAGAAGTACAGCATGACGTTTCTAAATTTCTGGCAGAGTGAATTGCGTTATAATGTTCTTTTTTCTCACAGTCGGTGCCCAACTGACCCTACTATACTGTGCAGCCGACAAAATCAGAAACAAGCAACGCGCATGCGCGAAATTAAAAATATAAAATGGCGTCAATTTGCCTATCGCACCCTGTATATATCATATGCTATTAAGATTGTATTCGCCAATAATGAATCATAGCAGGATTTTTAGTTCTCTCAGGATGCCCTCGCTGTAAAATAGATCTTTGAGACGCACCTTATCAAATCCTTTTGCCTTATCTATAAAACATAATTTTGCATCTTTCTGTATTTTTGTCTCCAATATCACTCTAATCATAATTATTACATTTCTTTTTCCTGTATCCGTGACAAAACAGCACTTTTCTTGTCCTAATTCCGGTTTCGTGACCTATTCGTCAGAATTCGGAATAATTATTCGGAATTATTCTGAACACGGAATTATTCGTCAGAATTCGGAATTATTCGTCAGAATTCGGAATTATTATTCGGAATTCTTAATTATTCTGAATTCGGAATTATTCGTTAGAATTCGGAATTATTATTTGGAATTATTCGTCAGAATTCGGAAATGCTCTGAAGTTGGATCTAACAAGGCCTTCCAGCATGTTGCCATTTATATTTAATTTAATATTTTCCGACGATCCTTCTCATTTCTTAAAATTTATTGTTAGTTTTTTCTTTCTGGATGATAAATTAACTCAGGATAGCTCCATGTGAAGGTTGAAGAAGTCTGGTAAGAAGATGCGACCTTGTCTTAAGTCCCTTTCTACTTTTTTTTTTTTTTTATATCTACTCAATTTTCTACGCGTCTGCAGGCGGTGTGCTCCCAGTACATGTTCTGGATTATTCTAACATTCTTCCTAAATAAAAAAAAAAAATATATAATCTTGATATCGGTTTACATTTTTGACATAAGTTATTCTATTTACATTGTTTGGACTGTTGTCTTCATTTTTATTGCCATAATCACGAATTTCGAACTGAACACTTTATTTCGTCTACCGGGGGCAGATTATTCTAGTTCCACGTGTCAAGCCTCTTCCAGAAGTTTCACTTTAACTCAACTCTGCAGGCTTTCTTTCACCACTGCAGAAGCCAAGTATTGAACTCACAACTCTTTGGATCAAATCACTGGATCCGACCAACCCTTTTATCTACTGGGTTATGTTTCCTTGACGATATCAGTGCACAAATTTTTGGGACTTATATTCTTAATGTCTCAGTAAATATTTTTTCCAGACTAATATTGCAATTTTTGTTGCTGTTATTGTTTTTTTCTAGTACTCCGTATTACTGGTTCTCATATTGTATTCATTTCTATGCTTGGTCGACTCAGGAGTTTTTAGTGGCGTAGCATATGTGCTGATTCCTTAAGTTTTCGTATTTTCAATGATGTTCTCCGCTATTATCAATCTCATCCCACTAGGGCGGGGCGGTGAACTCTTTTCTCACCATATGTGGTCAGCTATGCCTGATTTTTTTTATTTTCCATTGTGTTACGGCTTTACGATGCTCTTTCAATCCTACCTTAAGGGGGCGGCCTGTTTCACCTTTATATTTCTTATCACAGATTAAGCGTAACAGAAGGGCTCGAACAAGACTAGAAATATAGAATTGGGCATCTCCATCATAGATATGACAGCAATACACCATTTTAGGTCTAATCTGACTCTTGTAAAGATTAAGCGTTGCAGAAGAGCTCTATCAAGGCAGGAAAGTTAAAATTTTGCATCTCTAGTCCAGATGTGGCAGCAATACACCATGTTTATTCTAATCTGACTTTTGTAAATACGCAACATTCCCCAACAGTCGTTCAAAACACAGACCCTTGTTGGGAGTGGAAAGTATATGACCTGCTCGTTGAAACGATACCAGCTTGCTGTTTCAGATTTTGAAATGATATATGCGGCAAGATTTCGGATTTATTTTAATGTTCTCCGCCTTTGTATCTCGACCATGCGAATTTAAGCGTACAACTAAATTCGTTACTATGTTTAATCATTTTACTCTTGAAATCGCTAGATCTAACCGTAAGTTCTTTTCTAATAGTTTCTTTTTTTCGCACTTCTCACATGTGGAGCTCTCTTCCATTCTTTCCCTTTTCTGCTACCCACAATCTGCAAAATTTTAAATCCAAAGTCAATCGCCATATTTCATCTTTCTGAATCTTGTTGTTTTGTTGACCTTTCTTCTCATTAAAGTCTTATCATTCTCTTCCACTCCCAGTAATATCTTGCGTCTTAGTGACTTTATCGTCTTGCTTGGAGTGAAATGATTTTAATTTACTGTAGTTTAAGGACATCGAAAATCTGAGAGGAGTTTTTGAATATTGAATAACTATGCTCTGACCTTATAAGAATAAAATATTTTTTTCATAAAAATGCAGGAAACGTTTACGGCTAGTTTGCATACAAGGAGTGTGGACAGCATCCGGGTCTCACAAGGATCATGGCGCTAATACGGATGATGATTATATGAGGAAACCATAACCGCAGACGGAATAAACGTCGTTCCTCTAAAAACATTTTTTTATTTATTTATTGGTGAAGCTAAAAAAAATGGTGATAAGATTTCTCCAAACTAGTGAGAAAATCAAAACATCGTACACCAAAAATTCTCACTATTATTCTTCATTATTGCACTTCCTGTCCATTTCCTCCCACCATTTACGCGTCAGGACATGACGTCATAGACGCCTGCGATATTAACCAGACGCCTGGCTTTCAAGAATCTTGAAGAGTTGCTCTATTGGCAGGGACAGCCGATTAGTCTTGAAGTTTATTAATTTACTGCGTTCCATTTGTATTTTTCCTTTCTTGCTTTCTTTTTTTTTTTTACCAAAATATCCTCTTTAGATTATCATTGGGGCTGTTAAGACCCTGTAAAATTTACGCTGATGGCTATTAGCAAATCCTTTCAAAGCACCTCTACTTCCCGCTCAGGTATTACGTTCTTCACCCAATCTGGACTTCAGATGCAACTTGTCTCTTGACGAGTTCCTTAATGTCGGGTCTGTTTTAGGGAACTGAATTTGAAAAAGAGCAGAGTAGGTGACAAATTGGAAAGCTGATTGTAGAATGACTGGGTAGATAGCGCGTAATAGTCGTGTTGGTGAGGGGTCAGTAATTAGAGTGCAGGGGTAGGGATAGTAAAAGGAAAAGAGAGAGAGAGAGAGAGAGAGAGAGAGAGAGAGAAAGAAACCTCCTTGAATAGCGAGATGAAGAGAGTAATAGGGAAAAAGAAATGGCGAACAAAAAGAAATTGTTAAATAAGCTAAAGAAAGCAGCGAGAAAGAAAGAATAAAATAAAAAAAAGCAGTGAAGAAGAAAAATAGAAATAAAGAAAAAAGAAATCTGATGAGATGAGAGAAAATTCAAAGAGAACAACGAAGGCAAAGAGTAGAAAAGGAAAAAAAGGAGAAAATACAATTAAATCGGAAATAAGAAGGAGGAGGAGGAGAAGGAAGAGGATGAGAAGAAGAACAAAGAAGAAGAAAAAGAAGAAGAAGAAAAAGAATAATAATAATAATAATAATAATAATAATATATAAAAGGTGAATAACAGGAGAGGGGAACAAGTAGAAATGAATGAAGGTGGAAAGAGAAGAGAAAAAAAGAAAGAAAAATAATCAGAACAAAATGACTGAGAAATGCCGAAAAGGAGAAGAAAAGAGATAACGAGAAAGCGAAAAAAAAAAAAAAAAGAAAAAAAAGGAAAGTGTGAGAAAGAAAGAAAGAAAGAAAGAAAGAAAGAAAGAATGAATGAAAGAGGCGGGCAGAGGAGGTCTAACGATGCAAAAAAGACAATGGAAAAAGTAGAGAAAGAACGAAAAAAGAAAGACCAAATATATGATGGAAAGAAACGTAAGAAATGAGAAAAAAGGAAAGAAGTTAGAGAAGGAATTAAAAAGGAAGCAAAAAGGAAAAAAAAAGAAGCAGAAATATGAGAAGAAAGAAGAGGGAAAATACATTAGAAGAAATGAATGAAAAATGAAGAAAGACGGCGTGTAAAATTAATGAATAAATAAGATTAGAATAAAGGCAACACAAAGTAGACGAAAAAGAAAGGAAAAGTAATCAATAAAGAAAGACACGAACCCCCCCCAAAAAAAACAATGATAAGATAAAGTAGAAGTGAATGAAATGAAAATGAAAGAAAAATGAAAATAAAAAAAAATACTTTAAAATAAAAAGAAGAATGAAAAGTAAAGAAGAGGGGGAAAAAAGCAGAAGAAAAGACAGAGGAGGAATGAAAAATAAGAAATGGAAAGAGATTATGTAAGATTTCAAGAAAAAGGGTGGGAGGAGAGGGAATCAAAGAAAAGAAGAAGAAAGTGAAAAAGAAAAAGTAAAATGAATTTTCAAAGATCCTTACTATATATGTGAAAAGGTAAAGCGAAGGAGAAAGAAGAAAAGAAAAGGGAAAGCGAAAGAGAAATAAAAAAAAGGAAAAGTGAAATAGAAAAAAAGAAAAGGGAAAGCGAAAGAGAAAGAAGAAAAAGGAAAGTGAAAGAGAAATAAAAGAAACGAAAGCAAAAGAGAAAAAAAAACAAAAGGGAAAGCGAAAGCGAAAGTAGAAAAAAAGGAGAACAAAAGAGAAAAAAAGAAAAAGGAAAGTGGAAGAGAAAGAAAAAAAAGGGAAAGCTAAAGGGAAAGACGGAAAGTAAGGGGAAAGCGAAAGAGAAAGAAGAAAAGGGAGTGCAAAAGAGAAAGAAGAAGAGAAAAGAGAAAGCGAAAGAGAAAAAGAAAAGAAAAGGGAAAGAGAAAGAAGAAGAAAACAGGGAGAGCGAAAGAGAAAGAAGAAAAGAAAAAAGAAAAGGCAAAGCTAAAGAGAAAGACGAAAAGAAAAGGAAAAGTGAAGGAGAAAAAAGAAAAGGGAAAGCGAATAAGATATAAAAAAAGAAAGCAAAAGAAACAGCAGACAAGAAATGGGAGAGCGAAAGAGAAAGAAAAAAAGAAAAGGGAAAACGAAAGAGAAAGAAGAAAAGAAAAGGGAGAGCGAAAGAGAAGGAGGAAAAGAAAAGGGAAAAGTGAAAGAGAAAGAAAAGGGAAAGTGAAAGTGAAAGTGAGAACGAAACAGAAAATAAGTGAAAGAGAACAAAGAAAAGAAAAGGGCAAGCGATAAGGAAAGAAAAAAGAAAAAGTAAACAAAAGGGGGTGTGAAAAAGAAACGAGATAGAAGAATGGGAAAGAAATGAGTGAAAAGTTTAAAAGATAAAAAGAATGAGTTAAAGAGATAAAGACAAAAGGGAAAATGGGAAGAAAAGAAAAAAAAACAAAACAAATAAGGGAAAAGAGGAATGGGTATGAAGAGAGGGAAATAAAAAGAGTTAAAACAGAAGAAAAGAAAGAAAGAAGAATAAAAAGAAAGAAAGGATGAAAATAGTAAGAGAGGAAAAAAGAAAGGAAGCAAAAAGGAAATTAGATTGAGAAAGAGTGACAGAAAAAAGAAAACGTAGGAAAATAATAAAAGGATGAATGAAAAAAATGAATAAGATAAAAAGAGAAGAAATGGAAGAAGAAAATTGTTATAGTAGAACACACCTATTCTATAGTTAATAGACACTCCCACCTATAATAAGTAGGAGTAGTAAGAGTAATGAGGGAGTCGGTCGCTCAGTGAGTTGATCAGTCAGTCGATATCGGACGACCGTTAGTCGGATATTAAAGTATCAGCCACCTCAACTAGAAAACTGTGTCATTACCTATTATATCAAGTTCCTAACGTTTTGTACGTCGAACCTATTTTAGGAGCGACTTAGTACAAATACAAGCCTCCACTGTGAAACCACTACATAACAAAAAGGGAGAGAAAGACACAAAAACCATGGAAAGTAAAAAAAAAATGAGTAAGAAAAAAAATGTGACAAGAATTATTAAGATGAAAAGAAAGGAAAAATGAACGAAAAAAAGGGAGAGAAAGAGTCAATAAGAAAAGAAAACAAAAGAACGAAACAAAAAAAGGAAAGACAGAAAATTTGAAACAATGCTTCATAAATTAATGAGATGCAAAAAAATGAGAGAAAAAATGGAAGCAAGTGAAAAGAAAAAGAGATAGACGATATGGAAAAAAAAAAGAAAAGAAAAGATATATAATTAAGATAAGAACAATCCTCCCACCAAATATATATATATATATATATATATATATATATATATATATATATATATATATATATATATATATATATATATATAAATTTGTGAGCCAGACAACGTTTCTGGTTTCATTTAAATGGATCGTCAGGAAAGTCGGCTTTCCCTGACGAATTGCCGACTTTCCCTGACGATCCTTTTTTAGGTGAAACCTAAGTAGGTTTGTCTGGCTCACTAGGTTTATCTAGGTCTGCTCTACGGTTGTATTGAGCGCTTTTGTTAGTTAGTTGTTTACTCGTATCGGGGTTTTTTCTTTGGGCTTCAAATATGCATCTGTGCGATTTTTTTTCGACAGACTTTCAAGTTTGTAGCTCTTTCTTTTTTTAAAACTTTTTTTTCCCTCGAGATTGATTTGATTATTGGCAAATCAAAAATTCGAGGGTTTTTCGAAAAGAGCAGAGTTATCTATCTATCTATCTATCTATCTATCTATCTATCTATCTATCTATATATATATATTTGATATTTGTTAAGTTGGTCAGATTTTGGGAATATGGGTCGAACGGGAAACATTCTATGAGGTTCACTTTTGGGAAGCAATTTAATGACGAATGTATCATCCAAAATAAAAATCCTATGCGGCAGTTAAGAATAAATTTGGTGTCGACTAACATACCTTAGTTTTGCCCGGCTATGGCAGCGTACACAGTGTATTAAAAGAAAGATATTGTTCTCTGTTACAACGTTTGGTCACATAGAGTAAGAATAAAACAGAAAAAAGCCGGAATTCGTTTCGTCTGTTCTATCTTCACCCACCAAATTCATCTGACCTTACACCAAGAATCGTCGCAAAACTCCTTCATGGATAAGAATGAATCTCATGAAAACCAGATGCAAGAACTTTGTCGAAAATCATTTCACAACAGAAACCTGAGGAATTTTACTAAGAAATTATCAAAGAGCCGACTGATAAATGACAATTTCCCACTGCAAATAATGGTGAATATAGAATTAAATAAAATGCAATTGTACTTTATTTTGTTGAAGAATGACATTGACACAGCAAAACAGAAATTATTTATGACTCAAACCAGTTGTACGTTTAGCTCTTTATGAAATAAATATGCAAATGTCAAAAAGACATGAAAAATAACAACTGAGGTAAAAGTAAAGAAAACAGGACGGAGGAATTTGCAGAAATAAAAAAAAGAGAAAGAGGAAATATTAAATACTGACTGAAAGAAAGAAGAAAATTAAAAAAAAATGGATGCAAAGAACAGAAAACAGACTGAAAAAAGAGAAAAAATAAAACTGGAGAACGAGAAAAATTTCAATAGAAATTTAGAGCAAAGAAAATGAAAAAAAAAATACAGTAATTCCTAACTTAACGACGGGGTCGTTCTAATTGCTTGATCGATAAACTAGCTGGTCGTTAAATCTGCTAGTCGTTAAACGAGCTGGTCGTAAATTCAGGAATCGTATCAAACCGCCATTTCAGGCATTCTAACCATGTAATAGGTTTGTGTCAACCAACTTCACATAGTTTTAATATCAATTTTGCACATAATTTTATTTATTTCTAAATATTTATAAGGTTCTATATTGAACCCATTGGTAAGTCAGCTAAGAAAGTGGGTTCACTGTAAAGTTCGAGACAATTTTTCTCCCCAGAATCTGTCATACATATCTATATGTCTATCTTTCTACCATGCTTAGAATGTTACTGCCACATAAGGCCCGGTGCTTCTACTTTGATAAAAACCAAAGAAGAATCTGCAATATTATTAGTACTGATCTGGCAGCTTGGCTCAGTCACTTTCCCACGCCGTAAAGTTGCCTCTCTATGTCTTTTTAAAAATAAATACTTCATGTTAATGAGTTCTTCGCTATGGTGCCTAGAATTTTTTAATTTAAGCACAGTCCTAGACTGGCGTCAGGATTTCATCAATTTAAATTACATCTGGTTATATGTAGCCGTAAGTTCTATGCTAACAGTTTCTTTACTCGCACTTCACGCTTGTGGAACTTCCTTCCGGTTCCATGTTTTGCAAACCAACTTTAATCTTTAAAAAATTTAAATGCAATGTCAATCACTATCTACTGTCAACGGATTACGTTTTTCTCTTCCCGCTCTTTATTAATGTTTCTGTTCTTAATTCTCCCACACCCCGTTTCCCCCCGAAAACAAACAAAAAACCCACATAAGGTAGAGTGCTGAACAGTAAACGTAAGAAACAAATTAAAACCTTTGTTATCTGTCTATATTTCTGAGATGAGGTATTATGTACATTATTTACATTATTCAGACTATTGTCCTCATCTTTGTCGCCATAATACCTCATATATATTCTTGATTCATCTTCTTCTATTCTATTTAATAATGTTACTCTTTTTCTAATTCTTTTACACTTAGTAACATGTGCCTTAGTAGATTTATTGCTTTGCTTGGGATAAAACGATCAATACATACATACATACATATATAAATATATACTTAAATATACAAATATAAAAGTGAACATAGAAGTCAACACTTAGAGGCGACAGTCTGTTTGATATTCGATGCAATCGTCAGGCGACGAGTCTTATATATATATATATATATATATATATATATATATATATATATATATATGTAAATAACTGTAGAAAAAGGATGAATGCCCTCTTGAAGGCAAGTGCCAGCATGAGTGTGTGGTCTACTAGGTAAAGTTATATAGAAATAAATTTAATAGTACTGATAAAAACCCTAAAGTTTATATAGGTCATACCCAGAGTTTCTGTAGTTTCAAAACACGAAACCTATAAACATAGTACTACCCTGTCCACTTATCTAATGGAAGATTAAACAGGAAGACAATAATGATTCCATTTTAAAATGGCAAATATTAAAAAAAACAGGTTATAAATATAAGGCAGGCAATAAATTTTGTTCACTATTCATGGAGGAAAAGCTAACTATTGCTACCCAGAAAGAACCCCAGAATTTATTAAACCAAAAATCGGAAATTCTTTGTAGGTGCCGACATGAGAAAAGCTGGTGATTAGAGTAACATGTTCTAGGTGTTTTTTTTTTCTTGTCATGTGGTCATGGTTTTATCAATAAATATTGTTTATGTATCAGCCTTTTTAGCCAGTTTTACTCTGAAGATCCGTTTAGGTGAAACCTGGGTAGGTTTACATGTCTCCTTAGGATTATTTTAGTTTTATATATATATATATATATATATATATATATATATATATATATATATAAGGCAGGATGTGTGTGTGTAACGAATGCACTGCCGCAATTTTCGACGGATTTGCACCAAAATTTACATGCACATGCACCAAGTTAGTGGAAAGGCCAAGACCAACTTTGCATTTCTCAACTCCCATCGATAGTGGAAATAATCGATTTTCTCATGCTTCTACGGCACTTTTCATGTAGTTTGCACCCATTTTTTACTGGCCAGAGTAAGAGCCTGTAGCTGGCTGCTACGAATAGGCAGGAAGATTCTATTGGCCAGCGTGAGAGCCAACAGCTGACTGACAAGAATGTTAACTAGCATGCTAGTATGCAGAAAAAAATCGATAGCTGCATTCGTCACAAGTGGGAAAAATTTAAATCTGCATGGCACTTTACTCCAATTGGCTTGCTTAAGCTCAACGTTGATTCTGATTCCGCAGAACTGGGTTGGGTGTGAAAAAGTATTTGTTGTTAACATTCTTTTTTTCATTCAGTTTTTCCAGTTACGAGTCCTTTTTAAAGCTGATCGTTTTGTGTTCATTTTGTTTGCCCTTTTTTTTGTAACAGATTTAATGTTTAGTATAGAGCTTAGAAAAAATTTGCAGTGTGAGATTGGCAAGAAGTAAGGCATGTAGCAACATCAGCACGGCAAAGGGCACTCTTTTAAAGGCAAGGAAGGGCAAAAATATTTTAAGTCAAGTGATAGCGATTGCTGTATGAGTCGTACGATTTTTTGAATCAAGCACGGACAACGCCATGCTATATATATATATATATATATATATATATATATATATATATATATATATATATATATATATATATATATATATATATATATTGATAGATAGATAGATATTATAAATGTATTGCTGGTATTTCTTTAGTCGAAAATGTATTGCTGATATCTTTTTTCAAAAATGTATTGCTTGTAATATTTTTTTTTTTTACAAAAATGTATTTCGGCAATTTTTTTTTTCAGAAATTTATTCCTGAGAAGTTTTTTTCAAAAATGTATTGGTTGTTATTTGTTAATGCCTTGCTAATATTTTTAAAAAATGCATAACTGGTATTTTTTTTAAAGAAATATATTGCTGGTAATTTAAGAAAATGTATTTCTGGTAATTTTGTTTTTCAAAAATGTATTGCTAGTAAATTTTTTTTTCTAAAAATGTCTTGCTGGTTTTTAATTATAAAAATCTGTTTCTAGATTTTCATAGTGTTTTGACTCCAGTTTCTGATTTAACTATTTGCCCATAGATGGGCCCCTAACAATGGCTACCATTGCGGGTCAGGTTGTCCTTTGAACAACAGCAATCAAGAGGTGGTTTCACGTTCGTCTAAACCTCCCGATCAGCAGCCTTGCTGCCGGATGTAATTTATCGTCATACCCAGAACGCCTAATAAACCAGGTGTGAGCAGGAAAAACAAAGAACAGACTTATACTCAACGAATAAAAGCTCGTGTTCAGTGCTTTAAACCAGAAAATTCAATACACAAACGAACGGAAACACATTCGAAGATCAAAGAGATGGAAGACGTTTCAAGTACAAGGTTATCTTCAGACGATCTTAGGAAATTATTATTCACAAATTTTCTGAAAAAAATCAGTTTCATTTGAAAGGTTACTGTCATCTTTCCCCCATTTACTAACACCTATTTGGCCTTATGTCATACTAGCAAACATAAAAAAAAATTGTGGAGAGAGACGAATTAAAAAGTGATTTCGAACTTAAGCCTAAAAAGAAACAAATCAATCGATCGATAAATGGAAAGTGAAAGAAAACAGATGAATTCATAATGAGGAAGACAGAAAAAAAAGAATAAAAAGAACACGAAAGAAAAGAATAAAAAGATTAATGGCCAATAAAAAAAAAAGAAGAAATATTCGTTTTTGGCGAGAGAAGAGAAATCTTGAGTTCAAATATGGCGACGAAAGATGAACGCAAAAAGAAAAATCAAATTTGTCCAGCGTCTGTGATTTAATTGGCTTCAATGAGAGTTAACAAATGGCCGAAACAATGATCAGATTTTGACTAATGTTAACACAAATTGAGTGAAGCAGTTGCAATGAAATCTCGGTAGAGAGTCACATGTCATTGCAGATAAGCGTTACCTGGTCAGGCGAGGAAGGAAGGTGATTAAAAATAAAGGGCGGAGAGCAGGAAAAGCGGGGAGTAAGGAGACGTCTGAAGCAGATGAGTGAAAGCAAGAAGGAATTGCAACAAAAAACGAACAAAGAACAGAGGATGAAGCAGTAGTCCCAGAGATCAGTGTTCGAACTCACATATGAAAAGCTCGGATTAGCAACATAGATATTATTGGTAGAGTAGGTAATGGCTGATCCAATTGCTGCTATGCAGTAATTATTTATTTAAGACGTTGCATATTGAAAAACAATATTCGGAAAATGCTACTGAATTTACCTTATGTTAAAAACAAAAAAAAATTGTAATTCAGAGAAACCCATAAATCATTAAGTTTCTTTTATTTCGTTAGAATAAAATTACTTACAAGATTGTTATTCGAAATTATCTCTATACTTTTAATAACCTATGAATTATAGTTCGATCTTCTTTGTTTGCCACTGACCCAGAAAAGCTAAGGCTGGATTAAGCTGGTTCGGCGCCTGTAGCATAAAGGGGCACTAAATTAATAAAATACACATCATAAATTATTTACTACCATAGCCGTATATTTTATAAAACAGGTAAATATTTAGCTTCAATCAACTTAATAACAGAAAAATCCGAGTCAAATGTTTCTAACGAAAACGTGTGTATTTAACGGCCTCTATATCCTTTTCTATAAATGATGAATAGTTAAAGATGGTCTCTTGATATGGAATTATTATCATAACCAAATCGTAGAATGGCCGTAGCATTCGCTACATTTGTTAAAAGGTTAATCCACTACTGGATATTTCCGCTTTTCGCCTACCCTGACTAATAATACATAAACAATGTGGGATATCTTATATAGGCGGAGTAAGTAATGGCTTCTCCAGTTACTGCTACGCCATAACTACTTATTTAAGACGTTGCATATTGAGAAAGACAATTTTCGGAAAATGAAAAATTGGAACTGGTTTGAATAGTAACACCGGCAAAAACAATTTGCTCACTGTTCAAGAAAAAAATACATACGGATTTCAACAAAGAGAATGGATCCACATTGCCCAGCTAATAAAGCCATAGAGTTTTACTTTGAAAAAACTGACTTCAAAAAGTTCAGATGTCATCCAAAAACCACCATAGTCACAACGCTGAACCGAGACATTCAAAGAGCAAGGCAGAAAGATTCACATTTCCTTTGGGGAAGATTACAATCAAAGAAGATCTGCAATGAATCCGCAAACTCTCAGAGGACAAAAACGGCTGGCAAAATATTGTCGAATCAGTATACGATGTCACTGAAGACGAGAGAAGATGCTAATTCATGACCTCAAATCGAAACAGTTTTGATGATAATGATGATATTTTTGTACATAGAGGGGATTCTTACTTAAAAAATGGCGCAACAAGATCTTCTATTCTATTTTACGCATATTTGTTAAGCATTATGCTGTTGTCTCTGCACTAAATGCAAGTGAAACAACTAAAATGTCCCCTTCAATTTCCTCTCAATCAGGCATGGCGATTGTTTGTAACGGTTCGCTGGGCCGATACGTTTAAAAAATTCCCATCAGAATGACTATTCCAGACAGCACATGCATTTGGTAGTCCTGGGTATGACGATAAACTACATCCGGCAGGAAAGTCTCTGATCGGGATATTGAGAACTTTAAGGATTGTGGAACTACCTCTTAATAGCTCTTGTTCCCAATCCACCATGACTGGGGTGGTAGCACCTGTTAGGGTCCCAACTATGAGCAAATAGTGAAGACCCCTCCAAACAGGAACAGAACACTTTGAAAATATAAAAATGCATTTTTACAGTAAAAATGCCAGTAATAAATTTTTATATAAAAATAGTGAAGACCCCTACAAACAGGAAGAAAACACTTTGAAAATATAAAAATACATTTTTACAGTAAAAATGACAGTAATAAAATTTATATAAAAAAAATTACCAACAATATGTACATATCAACAAATTGTAGCGACTTCACCCAAATCAGTTTAAAATACTATCAACCAACCAACATGAAAGGATTCTTTCATGACACTAATCTATATAATATCCTACAATTTCTTAAATCAAACTGTATTCCAAAATATAACTTCAACAAAGCTACAACATAAAAACTAAAATTAAATGACCCATAAGGTGTTGATATGCTATTAAACAGGAATGTATTTAGTATGAAAAAGTAAAACTGACATGAAATTTCTTCGATAGAAAAACTGAAATATTTATTTATTAAAATTGTATAAAAAGGGTCCTCCATATTTACATTCAGTGAGTGGGGGACAATGTTTAATAATCAAGCCGGGGGGTGGAGCGAAGGGTCGAGACAGTTTTTGTTCTACTGCCCATGTCGGGGTGCAGAATTACTTTCAACTCGGAATTAATTTATTAGTTGAAATTAGTTCCGAGTTGAAATTAGTTCTGTCACTCTCCATGTCTAGTGATATCTCGTTTCGTTCTTATTTTTAGCATTGCTCGCAGATTCCACAGAGTCCAAGTACACGCCGCCCGGCCCAAGGATAATATTATGAAAGAAAATAGTGTATATATTGTATAACATACAGCAGATTTATTAAACTTATATACAACTGGAAACGGAACGTTTATTTAAAACGGCATGCTTATTTTATAAGTGTTTGATAGGGTTTGACATGCCAGCCTTGTTCGCAAACTTCGGGGTTATGGAATTTCAGGTCGATTGTTTGATTTAATACAATGATTCCTGTCAAACCATCTATTGAAGGTCGTTCTCAACGGATTCTCCTCCAGCTCCTATCCCACGACCGCAGGTGTTCCCCAACTCTCTATTCTAGGCCCTACTCTGTTCCTTATCTTCATTAACGATCTTCCCGATGTCATCAGTTCCGAAGTGGGCATCTATGCAGACGACACTACTATTTACTCCTGCCTCAAAAACAAACCTAGTGTCGTTGACAAAACTAACCTGACCGTTCGCCTCAAAAAGGACATCCAATCGGTTGTGAACTGGGGCAGTAACTGGCTCGTTAACGCCTCAAAAACAAAACTGCTTTCTATTACTCATCACAGAGAACCATCCCTGTCCCCATTAGAATGTCTGACGCCCAACTTCTCGAGGGCTGTTCTTTGCCACTACTCGGTCTCAGATTGACTGCTGACCTGAGATGGAACAAATACATTATACAATAGCTTCGCCCACCGCAAGGAAAGTTGGCTCCCTGTGCCGCACCAGGAAATTTTTCTCGCCGGAGTCGATCCTTCAAATTTGCAAATCAACCATTCGTCCTTGCATGGAGTATTGCTGCCATATATAATCCGGTGCCCCTTCTGTTTGTCTAAAGGTTCTTGATAAGACGCAGAGACGGATATGCAATGTGATTTTCCCTGATCTGGCATCTCGTCTGCAGTCGCTCTCTCACAGACGTGTAGTCGCCCCACTGACTTTTCTACAAATATTTTCATAGTAACTGCACCGATAAGCTGTTTTCGCTAGTTCCCAAACTGCATGAATTTAAACATGCCCCTAGGTCAGAATCTCAGTCCAACCATTTCAGTGTTAGAATGTATAAATATATCCGTCTCTTCTACTTCAATAGCTTCATGTCTCGCACAACTCGACTGTGGAACTTCCCCCCCATTTTTAGTTTTCCTTGATCTCCAACTATTCAAATGTAATGTAGATCGAGGTACAATTCGTAAAGTCATCATGCTACTTCAAATAAACGTGCCGTGTGGAATTTTGTAGCATTTCAATGAACCTTGATAGGATTAAAATTTTTCTTTTTTTACGTTTTAAAAGATGACAAACGGGTAGCCGGCAGGTTTATTTGAACCTACACGCTTATTTTGATATTTGTGCAATTTCCAAAGACAAAAATAATCCTGATGTATTATAAAGTGGGAGAAAAAAGTAAAAACAATTCTAGATATCCAACTAAAGTTTTTAAGACGAATGAAACCGAGTAAATCATTTCAGAATCAGTAAAAGACGACAAACGGCCAGACGGTACGTTTATTCAAACCGATGCGTTCTTTGCCCTATTTGTGCAATTCCTGAAGACAAAAATAATCCTGATGTATTATAAACTGGGAGAAAAATGTAAAAAGAATTCTAAATAACCTACTAAGGTTTTTAAGACTAATGAAATCGAGTAAATCAGTTCAGAATCATTAAATGAGGAAAAACGGCTCGCCAGTACGTTTATTCGAACCGATACGTTCTTTTCCCTATCTGTGCAATTCCCGAAGACAAAATAAATTCCTGATGTCTTATAAACTGGGAGAAAAAGTAAATAAATTTCTAGATATCCCTATCAGGTGTTTAAGAGAAATGAAATCCAGTTAATCAGTTCAGAATCATTAAAAGAATACAAACGGTCAGCCGGTACGTTTATTCGAACCAAAACCTTCTTTTCCAAATTTGTGCAATTCCCAAAGACATACAAAATCCTGATATATTACAAATTGGGAGAAACATGTAAAAATAATTCTAGATATCCAACTCAGGTATTTTAGAGTAATGAAATCGAGTAAATCAGTTAAAAAACATTAAAAGACGAGAAATGGACCTTGGGTACGTTTATTCGAACCGATACCTTCTGTTGCATATTTGTGCAATTCCCAAAGACATACAATATCCTGATATATTACAAACTGGAGGAAAAATGTGAATACATTTGTAGATATAAAACTCAGGTATTTAAGAGTAATGAAATCGAGTAAATCAGTCAGGAATCATTAAAAGACGACCAACAGCCAACCGGTACGGTAATTCACATCGATATGTTCTTTTCCCTATTTGTGCAATTGCAAAGTGGGAGGAAAATGTAAATACAATTCAAGGCAACCAACTCAGGTATTTAAGAGGAATGAAATCGAGTAAATCAGTTGTGAACCATAAGAATAAGACAAACGGCCAGCCGGTACGTTTATTTGAACCGATGCGTTGTTTTCCCTATTTGTGCAATTCCTGAAGGCATAGATAATAATGATATATTACAAACTGGGAGAAAAATCTAAAAACAATACTAGGCATCCAACTCAGGTATATAAGAGGAATGAAATCGAGTAAATCAGTTGAGAAACATGAGAATAAGACAAACGGCCAGCCGGTACGTTTATTCGAACCGATGCGTTCTTTTCCCTATTGTTGCAATTCCTGAAGGCATACATAATACTGACATATTACAAACGGGGAGAAAAATGTAAAAAAAAATTCTAGGCATCCAACTTAATTATT
>CAHIKZ030004833.1:0-2500 GCA_903632075.3 Acanthosepion pharaonis
AATAAATAAATTTTTTCCATTTTCTTAAAACCAACATTTCATGGTTTTATTAATTAAACTCCATATTAAATAAATCTGTCCCTAATTCAAACTCAAAAGACCATTTATCATAACTCAGGTAAATATTGTTGATATCGCAAAATTACCTATTAAGTTTTTTTCTCTTATAAAATGTTTCAATTGAAAAAATTAAATACTTCATTATCGGCCAATGGATTAATACCAAATGATCTTTTCTACTTGATCCATTTTTCCATTTTTAAAATAAATGCTTTTGTTATTAACAAGAAATGGAACCTTCTTGTAGACATTTATTTTAACCATGGAGTCATCAATGAGGGAACAATCTATTTTTTAAATAATGAATATTATTTATTTCTGGAATTCAATCTTTCTTCTTATCATGTTAATAATTTATGTAAAATTTGTAATTTCTGTCATAGACATTTAATGTTGATAACAATTATTTAATGGTTAATGATAAAAATGTGTTCATTTATTGAAGTGTAAAAATTTTTCATTTTTTAATGAACGATTTTTTTCACTTTTGGCGTATTAAAATAAAATCAAAAATTTTCAAACCAGTTTTAAATGCAGATTTTTTTTTTTTTTTTAAATCAGTTAGTGTTCAGTAAAAGTGTTTTTCTTCCCTCAAAAAAAAAACCATTAATTTTTAAATGTATTTTTCTTCTAAAATTGCCGTAAAGCGTTTCACAATCGCGAATTTATAATTAAAATAAACACACAAAGAATTAAATGACAAAAAAACTGAGTAAAAAATGAACGGTGGACAGATGAACGGGTTAAAAAATTAAAAGCATAAAAAAACAAATTTACTTTTTTCTTTACTTTAATTTTTTAGTGTTTAAAAAGACGAAATACACAGTGAGTTGAAGAAGCTGACTTAAGCCAAAGGTAAAATTAAAGGAAAAGTACAATGAGATAGAACTTAATAATAACACAAGACAATTTTCTATTACAAAGTGAAATGGACTCCTGCATGTCTGTCAAGGAAGTTGGGGGTTAAGTCGATTTTTAATTACACCCACTCACTCACGCCAAAGCTATTCAGCTGCTAAAGATGTGTATAAAGAGAATAAAAAATAGAAAGAAAATTGGATACAGTGAAAACAACAGTAGTTTTCTTCTTTTAATCAATCATGAAAAAATGTTAGAGAATAAAAAGGCTTTGTGAAGAGGCACCTACATCCTGACGGGGGAAGACGTGCGTTTGACAAGGGGTCCGGGGACTGACGCAGCAAAGAAATGTTGTTTTGATGATTCATGCCCTTATTTTGCTCGCACAAGCAGTGTAAAGGTAAATACACCAGAGGCTCTAACCATTACAAGCTCTCACTCACCCGGATTTTTTGGAGTTGAACTTTGAAAATGTAAACAACTACTCACTGTTGTTGTTGGTATCTAAGCTATCCAACACACAAGGCTACAAATATCTGGGAGCAACGGATGAGACCTGAACTAGCCTTTGCCAAGTTCTCCTTCAAATAGGCTTGCTGACCAAAACAATCAACAGTTGGTACTCATTATTTAGAGATGTTTTTCTAGCCATTTATTACACAAAAATACTACAAATCACCATTGACTGGGAAGCACAAACCCTGATGGGGACCGCTCCATCTTTTGTGACCCGCTGTCTTATCAACATTTGCTTTTTCTGCTTAAAATTTTTTACTACAAAGACTAAGTACAACTGACTAAAATTTCAGCTGAAAAAAAAAGTAATGATTTTGACGTCATTCAGGGTCTCGTTTTACCGTCTAAACGCAAATTCGTTCAAGCTTCATACTATTGAAAAAAAAAAAAAAAAAAAAAAACAAAAAAACAGTTTATAAATTCACTCAATTTTCATCCCTAAAATCAGTGATTTGAACTTTTTAAAAGAAAAAATCTCAAGAAAAATTCACAAACATTTCTGATTTTTTACGTACATTGTATTTTATTTTCAGTTCTTTTAATTAGTTGAATTTTTATCTAGCAATATGATTCATTGGAACCGTTTTATTGTATATAATTGGTTATAAAATTTATATTTTATGAATACTACCTTATGAATGAAAATTAAGATGATGTAGAGAGAGGGGAGTATCATACATTCGGTGTGGGCGAAACATTTCTCAAGTCAGAATTAGTGGATTTCTGTACAGTGGACGTTTTACTTTTTATGTGCCGTGTCCTTTTCAGAACGTAGGCGATCATGGTTCTTCACAACTTCCTAAAGCAAAATTTAGCTCTTTTTGCCCCTTCCTTTGTTCCGCTCTGGCATCCACATTCCTACAAATTCATTTGATAGGTTATTTATATACTAATTTACTTGTTTTTCTTTACTTTCAGTATGTCCTGTAAGTTTTTAAATTTTCCTAGTTCACTTTCCTGATTATGTGTCTTAAAGATTAATAAAAATAATTTTCCACAGCATAAAACTAACTCGAACTCAAGCGTAATGTAACCAATAATACATACACACACAAAAAAAAAAAAC
>CAHIKZ030004833.1:7500-17814 GCA_903632075.3 Acanthosepion pharaonis
GTAAAAGAGAATATACTACTGAAAGACAGGGATAATTGGTTATCAATATAGTAATTCTCAAAGCAAGTCTGCCAGGTATATCCTGTGCTTACTATATATATCTACTGATATTGTCATTCCATATAAGCAATAGGGAGCGTGGGACATTTCCATTTACAACACATAACAAACTATTCTGATGATTATTTGTTTAATTTGAAGTTTTTCTTTCTATTTACAAAGTAGACAAACATTCTATTAAAAAAGCAAAATCTCAAATTGTTTTGTTCTGATAAATAAAAAATGGAAAAAAACAGCCATTTTGATGTAACACTGAAATATTGCCAACTCACTAAATTATAAGAATAAGATTGTCTCACCTTAAAAAAATCTCTCTGGTTAAAAGAAAATCAATGTAATCGATTCTAACCAGGTATCTCAATTTCAATCACTTTATAAACTGATGTGACTTGGCTTTATCTGTCTCTTCTACAAATATTTTCATGTTAATTGTTTTTGATGATTTTTTTTTCCTTAGTGCTAAATTACATGAATTTAATTGTGTTACTAGATTTGAAATTAGGTTTCACTGTTTTACTGTTGAACTAGCTAGATACAACTGTAAGTTATATTCTAACAGTTTCTTTTCTTGCACTTGCCATTTGGGGGATTTTTCAATTTCTTACTTCCCTGACAATTACAAAATTTTAAAGATTTAAATGCAGTGTCAATCGTCATCTTGTTTTCTTTAACAGTGTTACCTTTTTGTCCTTTCCTCAATCCTCACCATTAAAAAGTCTTGTCATTCACTTTCACTTCATGTAACTCCCTGCATTCTAGTAGCATTATTTTTTACCTGGGATGAATTGATTAAAAAAATAATTTGATAGAATTAAACCATTTCAGTTCTGAAATGAAGCAATATTATTTTTTTTCAGTTCTTTATCTCTTATAATTTTTTTTTTTTCTCACTCCAATAATAAAAAAGCAAAACAAAGTTGGAATAAGTAAGTAGCTTCTGATAAAAATTTTAACTCATATTTCCACCATCTGCTAATTTGTCTCATACAGATGTCATCTTAACTAATTAAGCCTCAGGAAGCTATGATTTCCAGGTTTGCAACCATAATTCCATTTTCTGCACTGTAAAACTTACATGCTGTATTGTTTGTTTACTACAAGATAATAATCATGTCCGACTTTCCATAATAGGCTTTATTTTAGAAAGAAAAGGTAGTCAATTTTTATTTTTAAATTTGATTTTTGAAAAGATTTCGAAACGTCTACTATTATTTAAAGGCAATGTCAATGTCAGCTGATTGCAAACATCGGCCAATTGGCAAAAATGTTGAAAGGAAATCTTAGAATGAGATAAATTTTGGCAATGTTGGATCTAAAATAATGCTAACTTAAAATTTTATTTTTGTTATTAAAACACAAAAAATATAATTCACAAGAATAAATAAAATATATTCATCAGATTATCCAAGACCATTGCATCCTGGATATAACAATAAACTTCATCCAACAACAAGGCATCTGATCAGGAAGTTTTGAGGATCATGGAACCACCTCTTAACTTTGGTGTTCACAGCTCCACCCCAGACCCTGGGTGTGGTAGCATCTAGAAATGGGTCCCAGCTATGGGCAAATAGGTTATTGGGCAAAACTGGGTCAAAACATTTATGATTTTTGTAAAAAATAAAGGTTTTAATACCAAGCAATATTTTTGGAAAAAATATATTACCAGTAATAAATTCATTTTTAAAAAAAATATTACCAAAAAATATTACCAGCAATAAAAATCTTGTCAGCATTAAAGCAACCCACTGAGGTGTTGATATGCCGATTGCAAACCAAACTAAACCCATCATCACACTTTAAGCATATTTTTCTGCTAGACTTTGGGTGTATTTAAAATGCCTGCATGCATTCAAGAAAAAAATTATAATAGAGGGACCACAAAAAAAAGGGACATAAGGCATTGAGTGGATGCAAGATATTTTTAATTTTTTAAAAAAAGATGAGTCAAGAAAAGAATTGTATTTTTATTGAATTTTTTTAATAAATCTTTAACAGTACATTTAAAGTACAATTTTTTGGTGGATGGGAGTTGTCTTGAACAGTTTAATATAGTTTAAAACTATTGTTTAACTTCTGAAAATTAGGGGGCTCACTTTATACACCCAGTTGCCTTTTACAGAAGTATATATACAGTATGTTTTATATGTACTATTGGTTGGTTTCTTGACTGTTGAATTGGGAGGATTTTCTATACTTCTTGCACCTTGTCATTTTGTTTAATGAAGCTTATACTGTATGAGAATGTCTGACAGATAGCAGGAGGCTCTGGCTTGCAGAGCCACTTCTTCAGTTCATTTTCTGTGGTTTGATCAATGAAGGTTGCCTGATAGGATGTAATGAAAGCATAGGATCTATCAGCTGCCAGTTTGTCAATTTTTTCAAGGAGTCATTACATATCTTCAGGGATCTCAGTTCTCCATGGGCCAGATTCAAGTTTTTCAGGTAAGAGAGTCCTTGAAGACAATTATCCTCTGCTCTTACCATATACAGCCAGTGTCAAAATATTATAATACCAAACATCAAGATCTCATCAATTTACAGGATGAGCTTGGCTAGATGTAGCCATAAGTTCTATGCTAACAGTTTCTTTTCTCACTTATGAAACTCTTCTGGCTCATCATAGGATTTGTACGACCGAGAGTAGTTTATATCAATACAAACAAACACATAATACAAAATACAGCTTATATCAATGACCAAACACTATTTATTTTAAAAAGAATTACATGTATTTTCTGAGTTCATTAATTCACCAGTTCAGACCTTACAGCTTAAGATCTGTCATGGCACATCCACTGGGGTAGATCATCTCCTTTGTAGTCATATTCAATTGGTAAGGGGAGGAAACTCTATTCAGACAGTTTCATTTTGAAAACAGCTACTCTGTCGAACAGATTTTTGAGTGGATCCTTCATGATTGTTACAATATTAACCTTTTCATGTCTAGGGTTAATCAGTATCTATCTTACACATCCTCATAATCTGTACTTGCTTCCTCCTCTTACAACCTCGATCAATATCCCTCTACCTTGAGTTGTTCTTGAGCCTTTATTTAGGTGAATAATAATAATAATAATAAAAGCTATTATGGACATCTTCTAAGTTTATATTCACTGCTGTCTATGTCAAAGATATATCATAAGTTTATTCTATTATGTTAATGTAGTAGACATTTTCATCATCTTCAATGTTGGCTTACATCCATATTGTTAAAATACCGGTTTTTGTACGATCACCAAAATTAAGTGAAAGTTATGATTGGTCAGTATCTAGATGGATGACCTCTTGGGGTTACTGGTGCTGTAAGCTTGGATGTGCAGATGGTGCAATGGAAAACAACTTGAAATAGGGAAATCAGAGAACCAGGTTCATAATATTCACTTATGCATTGCCACCTCATCCCCTCCAGCTATGGGTTAATTAGTAGGACTTGTATCAGTAAATTATTATTATTATTATTATTATTATTATTTTTCAAAAAAAATCTTTCAACCTAGAAATATTTTCTAGTTTTAAATAAACCAGAAATGTCAATAAACCATAAAACATCTTCAATGTCATTGTCAACTACAGTCATCTTTTCCTTCCTGAAAAGGATGTCATCTTCACTGCTATCCAGTGCATTTGAGATGCAGCCATTTTGAATAACTTTTACCATGACAGGCTTTTCAATAACCATGCATGTATCATGGAAAGATCTATGGTTTGCTCAAAATTATATGCAAATATTGTTACAAAATATGTTATAAATTATATAATTTTTATTTTGATCAGTAGAAACTAGATAAAAGTTGAGTGAATATTGAATTTCAGTGCTACAAATTCAAAACATTCAGTACATATTAAACACAAGAAATATTTTTCCAGAACATAGTGCCTTTTCTATAAATACTTTTCATGGTAATTATTCTGAACTTTCCTTTTATGGTACCTAGACTTTATGAATTTAAATTGCAGTACTAGATTGTCAGCAAGGTCTCATCATTTTACAGTTAAATGGCTCAATGTAACCATAAGTTCTATGTTAACATTTTCTTCTACTGCACTTTGATCTTCAAATATTTAAATTCATTGTAAATCTTTATCTTCTGTCTTCTTAATTTTGTTCTTTATTGTCCCTCTCTTTTATAGTAGTTTTTCATATTCTCTAACACTCAGTAACCCCCTTGTCATAGTGGTTTTATTGCCTTGCTTGGCATGCAATGATTAAAAAACTATTAACATTCTACCACAAGTGAGCAGACCCTGAACTGTCACCTATCATGATAGATGGGTCTTCTCTCATAGAGGCTCCTTGCCTTGAATGTCTGTTAGAACTCCTCACCACAGGACTCAAGTGGAATTCATCTATCTGATCTATTGCTAAAGATGTTAAAAAATGGACAGTTGATTGTACCACTCTAGTAAATATCTGACTCCTCAAATCAGACCAAAAAATTGATAAGGCTAAAATGGAGGTGAGCTATCCACTTTCATTTCTAGTTCTTCAAGTTCAAAAATGTCTTGGCATTGTAACTGATAAATTATTTTCCACCCTATAAACCCTTTCTGACAGATGAAACATTGCAAACCTATCACTGCGCTATCTCTATTTCCATGGAAAGTGCTCAGTCAAACTAGATTCCTTAGTTCTGCCAGTTCTAACCTTAAAAACAAAAGTAGGTTACTTTTTTGTTAACTTTTTAACTTATAGAATTCGCCATTCTTTTCAGTCTCAGCCATATAAATGCAAGGACAGAAATGCATTAAGCCACAGAACTACAATCAGAAATGCCTAGAGCCACAGAACAGCAATGATTGGGAAATTTAACATAGATAAAATTAAACTGAATGATTTTCAATGCAGAGCAAATAAATACAAGATCTGTCAATGCCTGTTATCTTGTCAGCAATTCCAGGACAATGACACTTCTTGCAAGATGACTTTTCTGTTAATTCTAAGTGGTTATATTGAAAAAGATTTAATTGTTAAAATTTCATTCTTAGTCAGCAACTTTAAGCCATTAATAAATTACTTTCCTTCATTTTCCTGAAGAAAACTTTTTATCTTTTTACTCAAATTATTTAGCCAAGCAAATGTGACTTTTTCTGGGAATTTACATTTCAAAATTTCAGCTAATGATTAATCATCTAGAACCAGTAATTTTGTCTGTGAGCAATTATTGATGGCAAGATGTCAGGAATTGTTTTAAAGAATTGGTATCCTTCCAACAATTCAAATCAGAAAAGAACTGAGAACTCAATTGTTGGGAAACTGAATGATTACTAAACTAATTTACAACTGTTACTTATCAGAAAAAAATAAAAGTAAAACTCAATCTTTTGATCTTTGAAGGCTAGAAATGGTTATTTGAACAATGCCTGGATTCAGTGAAACTTTTTCTTTCTTTTTCTTTTATGCATTTAATTGCCTGAATGGAAGAAAAAAATCTTTAAACTTTTTCAAGTGAACTAATAAAACTTTTATTTGAAAACTTTTCTTTCAAAAATTCTGTTATTTCTTGATAATTTTATCTTTTTTACTGTTTCTTTATTAACCAGTGAGAATTAAGATTAATCAAATTTTCTTAATTTGAATAATTATATATTCTTCATAACATTCACATATGTGTAATATACTATCCCATAATATGTCAGATATATGCCTTAGGACTGTAATAATCTCAGTAACCACTTGTGGCTTCTCACCTTGCTTGGGGTAAAATGATTAAAAAAACAACTGGATCACACTAAGGCATAATTAGATAAAAGTGAATATTAAGAGGCTGAAGCCTGCAATTACAGAAATGCATAGATCCATAAAACTGCAATGATAGAAATGTATAGAACTCTAAAACAGGAAATGATAAAACATTCTATCATTTATAGTTAATGTGGTAACATTCAAATGCTGGATACTCATAGAAGGGTCAAGAGCCACTCAAGGTAGAGAGTTATTGTGTGGTGTTGTATAAGTATAAGAAAATGATAAAGTGCAATTTAGGGGGTTTATGTAGGATAGGTAACCGTTAGCCTAATACTTGAAGAGGTTAAGTTTGTAGTGATTGGGAAACATCCTACTGGAAGTCTGTTCCACAAAAAATTAGTTCTTAGGAAGAATCTCTTCAAGTGGAACTTACTTCTTATAAATGAAATATGAAGGAAATGAGGATATGGAATGGCAGGTCTCATCTGAAAAGGCACAGCTGGTGGTATCAAGGAATGTAGTTTTTCAGAACACTTGCCATGGAAATAGTGATAGAGTAGTGAGAGGCTTGACATATTTCATCACCCACATGGTTGAACAAACAAGATAGGCAAACAGAATGATGTGTTTAATTATTCTATAAATTATGTGACTTAACCTGAAAATATTTACAAAATCAAAGTAAGTTTCTGGAAATTACTAATTTTTTTTACTATTCATTCTTTTTTTTTTAATCTTCCAGTGTTTTAATATTGTTGCAATCATTTTAATTCTTCTTTTATGGGTTTCATGTAATTATATTATGTGATATGGATTTTAGTAGACACCCACAGCCTGAAATACAAGAGTATAACATGTGAAGGACATGATGAACTGACGAGAGGCGTTTTTCTGACAATCTCTTCTGTTTTTAATTGTGAGCAATTGATTGATTTTAACAAACCCACGCAATAAACAATCATTCTCAAATGTGGGCAGCAGTTCAAGTGTTCAGAAAAATTGTGCCTAAGTAGAAAATCTCTGCCAATCTTGCGACAGCATTTCTTGCTTGCACTGAATCAACTTTATTGACTTTTCAATCATCTGCACAAAAAAGTCTCTGTCAAAATATTTTAAGTGTGACTGCTTTTAAAATGTTCACACAGATAAGAAGAATAAAAATAAACTGCCTAAACTGTTATGATAAAGCTAAAATATGTACTTTAATCAAGATGAGTAATTCTTATTTACTAATCAGAACTTAGTTTCTTGTACAAAGTAACAAGCATGGGGAAACCAATGAAACTGAACTTACCATGTAATGGTAATATTCAACTAGATTAACTTGTTGAATATTACCACATGACAAATTCCTCCCAAAAAGTTCTTGGAAATTTTGACCTTTGCCAAAACCAAGAGATTGAGAGTTGAGAGGTTTGAGTTTTTTTTAAATGCCATGTACCTTCAGAACACAGGTTCTCATGTCTATCCATAGATACTTTTTCATTATTATCTATTAATTGCCATGACTTCTGGGGAAAGATAGGTGAGTGGCTCTCATGATTTTTTGTATCAAATGATACAGAAACAAAGAAAATATCATTTTAAGTAACATTCATATATGAGGTTTGCCCAGAATATGTTTAGTTATTTGGAATATATTGAGAACTGGTTGTTCCACAAAACAGCAGTTAATTAGAGGGAAAAGCATTATGCTTGTCCATTCATACAAGACTGATTGAAATTTGAGCTCAGTGTTTTAATTTCACTTTTGATGTCCACATGGAAAGTGAAATTAAAACCATGAGGTGACTCACACATCCATATGTCAGTTTAATTAAACTTATTACCAGTCATTTGTAAGATGCTAGCAGATACTGCAACATTCTAAGACTGAGAATCTGTGTTCTTGAAGCTCTCAGTTCCATTTCAGGACTTGATAAAAATTACATTTTATTGAGAAGCTATTTGAAAATATAGTTCAGGGGTTATAGATAAGAAATTAATGTTTAGAGGGTTTATACCCTGTTTGATGTATCAGTCTTAAGACTGATACAGGTAAATGAATACTTTAATTACAACTGTCAGAGTTACCTCCTCCTTCGATCCATGAACCTGCAGAGGAACAGGTCATTTCGACCTTGACCTCTCATTCATGCTCCCTATACACTGTTAACCTGTGGTAGAGACTATCAAGTTCCCTTTTTTAGTTAAGTTATATTACAAACCTAGTTGTAATATACTGCTAAATATTTTAGGCCATAGTTCCTTTAGCTAACCTCGTTGTGTATTTTATTATAAACTTTACGATGTTAGCTTATCCAATTTCTCTTGTGGACTCCTTGTCACAAGACAGTGACTTATCGCTAATTTGGGGAGGGGTCAATGACCGAAACTGTCGGCTAAACAGGCTACTTTGGCCTTCGTTGGCCAGGGGTGCTGATCAACGGGCTGTGTTGAGTTACCTCCATTTTTTTGTCTGCCAACTTGACGATAGTTGGGAACTTTCCTTTCTCTCTCTACCTCGCCTACTACACCTGGCTCCTGTTTAACTATTGGCATTCCGTCCCTACTGGTTGCCTGCATGTTGTCCTTAACCTTTCCCGTACACTATGTCAGTAATTAATACAGGAGGTTACTAATATCGGACTCGACCGGCAAACACGCAATGCCTGCACTGGACCTGTGACATGCCCGAACAACGCCAGCTCTTCTTTCCTTCCCAACATGTCAAGTTGGCACCCCTGCAATGACCATCATCAACTACAGCGATCACTCCGGCAACGACCAGCTTCAACAACAGTGATCATCCCGGCAACGACCAGCTTCAACAACAGCGATCATCCCGATCCTACCAACATCAACTTCAACAACCAACAGCAATCATCCCGGCAACAATCAACTTCGACAATCAACAGCGATGATCCTGCCAGCAACCAACAACAACAATCAACCCCAACAACCAACAACGATGATCCTGGCAACTACCAACACCAACCTCGACCATCAATGCCTGCACCAAAACTTCTGTACCTCCACTGTTTCTGACCACTTTATCCCTTTTTCTTTTCTAGAATAAATTAGCATTTATCATACATATCCTCGTTCTGTCGTCTATATTGTTTCACCGTTAGATTTAACGTCTTCAAAAATGTTAGCGGCCCCTTGTGACCTCGTTCACCCTTGTGTGATATGGGGCCGCACGGGGGGCCCGCTACACAACCCATAAAAACAGCTTTTTCACTGAACATTTAGTTTTATACTTGAGATAACCTCATTATGTGTATGTTAACATATCTGGAGTTAAGGACATTTATGTATAAATATATAAATAAAAACATTTGTAATTGACAAATATATATTGACAAGTTTACCTGTCCTATCAAAAAAATAAATAAATAACAGCAGTATTTAAGTAATTGCACTGTACTTTGAGAATGTTTAGAAACTTATGTTGGTCTGCATTTTTTGTTTAAATTTAATACTTACTAAATATTTAACTAAACAATTCTATTCAGCATTGAATAATTACTGAATTTTATTTATGATGTTTAATAAAACATATATGCGTTTTCAGCTCTGTTAGCAAAAGTGTGCAATACAAAGAGATGAGAAAATTGCCTGTTTCCATAGAGTATATGAGGGTCAACTGAAAAGTTCATAGACCGATCAAGATATAAATGTAAGTAAACACAGCAGTTGGTAGATTATTTGCAAGTTTAACAGAATACAACAATTCCTTGTGTAATTATGGTGATGTAGCAAAGTATGACATCATATATATAAATAATAAAAAGTTAATGGTGAAGTTGAATTAGAACAGGAAACAGTAGTATTAAAAAGTGCTCAATACACATATAAACAGATAAAAATTTAACATGTTGAGCTTTTAAGTATAAAAAATTGGGAGATCATCTGATTCTGCTACCTTGGTTTTGACCTTTCAGTATCTTCAGGTGATTTCAGTCAATTGATTTCCTAATACATTATTTAAACAAACAAAAAAAAGATTTATGAATGCTATATTTTTTTAAAATAATTGAATAAGCACACTACGTGGAGGTGTGGTAGAAAGTGAGGAGGAGGAGAAAAGCAAGTGTATTGGAAATGTATTGGTGAGAGTTTAAATGAAATATACATCGTTTCTTTTCAATCCATTTCATATTAACTTAAAAGGAACATTTTAGTATGTATACAATGGGTCATAATTTCCAATTTCTCATTGAAAAGGTTTTTGCTCTGGAAATATTATTATAGCTAAACTTTCCTTGTTGAAAAAGTTTGCAGATAGTATTATGATTGTTCTAAGATTTTGCTTTTTTAAGTTTACAATTGAATCTTTTTTATTTTTTTATATTAATTTCCACACATGGTTGGCTAGTCTAGTAGAATTGCTAAGACTTTCATCTTTTAAGCTATAAGGTCTTAAATTCCTTTCTCTCACAACCAAACACTTAATATAACAGTTAGTATGGTAGTGTAGCATCAAGTACTTCAATAAAGAAACCCAAAGTATCACTAATTGTAGCAAGAAAAGTTCTCAGAAGCATCAAAAATAATTTAATAGTCACCACTAATGATATTTT
>CAHIKZ030004834.1:0-50000 GCA_903632075.3 Acanthosepion pharaonis
CATTAAATGTTATTTTTAGTGAATACTCATATATAAATGGATATTTAAATATGACTCTCCACTAATAATATCTCTTAAAGTGATAAAAAAATCCAGTTTAATTAATAAATAAACATCCATTATTTTAGAAAATTACCTTGTTTACGTTTGGATACGAAACTGAGGAAATATGTAAAATTCGATGAATTTATGATGGGAAGGATTTGGCTTAAAAGCACTGTTCAAACATTGCTTGATCAGCAAAGTTAGGGCATATTGAATCTAACTACAATTTCGCTTTGCCCTTCGGACGCCGATTCGTATCCTGCCGGAGAGCACATCCTTATCTTTAATTAGATGTCTCGAATATTTAGGCAGGTAGGCGAAAAGAAATAAATATACTGTTTCATAAATGAACGGAACGTCTCCTCAAATATGGGTGTCAACTAAAAAGTAAATAAGTAATAAAATACAACACCTATATTGTATTTCATTGATTACATGTATTAAGCCAGAATAAGTAAACATGTTCAATATATAAATAACGTACAATCAGTTTTGAATAAAAAAAAACTGCTCTGAGGCAAATAAAAAATAAATCGAGTGATGGTTTCTTAGGTCGTTTTTGTTTACTGGCATATCAATACTTATATGAGTTATCTAATGCCGAAACTTAAATATGGAAAATCAAACGTTGTAATTAATTCAAGATAATGACGTTATTTTATGATTAAATTATAATTAATGAGCTGCGTTTTTTTTTTCCAAATAAACTTCTTTGTGCTTACAAGAAATGAAATTAATCAAAGGAAATTCTTTTAACAATGGATACCATGTTTTTAATTTTACTATAATAAATACTGATTTTATTATTATTTTATTTAAAAAATGTACAGTTGGTAATTTTTACTATAAAACATGCATTTTTATACTTTCCTAGAGTTTTGATTTTAGTTTAGGGGTTAACTATTCGTTTATCACGGGTCTACCACCCCGGATCAGGGTGGACCTCAGAATAATAGCAATGAAGAGGTGGTACCACACTCCTCAAAATCTGCAATCTCCTGATCAGTGGCCTTGCTGCCGGATGTACTTTATCGTCATACCCTGAACAGCATTATTTGAAAGCGAATCCGCTTGAAATACAGCAGCATATTTGTCTGCTTCGACTGAAGCAAATAGTAAATAAGTCGAGTGTTGGCTTGTTAGGTTGTTTTTGTTTAGCGGCATATCGATACCTATATGAGTTATTTAATGCCGAAACCTAAATATGGAAATTCAAACTTTATAACTAATTTAAGAGAATAACATTATTTTATGATTAGATTATAATTACTTAACTATATTTTTTTTTATCAAATAATGTTGCAAATTCAAAGTGTGAAAATTTGTTTGTGCTTACAAGAAATTAAATAATCCAAAGGAAATTCTTTTGACAATGTATGCCATCTCTCTAATTCTACTATAATATATATTGTTGGTTATTTTATTTTAAAGCTGGTAATTTTTTTTACATAAAATATATTACTGGTCATTTCACTACAACAATATATTGGTAAAATTTTTATAAAAATGTCTTGCTGGTATTTTTACTATGAAAATTGATTTATACACGTCCTAGTATTTTGATTTTAATATTGCGGTTTACTATTTTCCCGTAGCTGGAAAACTTAAAAAAACGGGTCAGGGTGGATCTGAGAACAACATAGCTCCCGATCAGCGGCTTTGCTGCTGGATGTAGTTTATCGTCATGACCAGGACGTAAGTCGAGTGAATGCGCTAAAATTTAAAGAGAAGTTGAAAGAGGTGTTTTCTAATCGGATTTATTAACTTAGCAATGAAATGATTAGAAGTCTAGTCGGGATTTATAATCACCCCAGAACAAACTCCAGTCACGATGAACAGTTGTATTCTCAAAGAGGCTCCCTGCCTTGAAGAGCTTGTTGGGAGACAAGCATACCGTAGACCTCAAGTGGAACTCACATATGCGATCCGTAAGTAAAGATGCAGGAAAAGTGGTCGGCTCCTTATACTGCCCAGAAAATACCTGCCTCCTCCTGTCGTGCACTGACATTTTAAGATTTTTATTCACCGTGCCTTGTGTCCTCACGGACACAAGGCACAGTGGATAAAGAGAGAGAGAGAGAGAGAGATAGAGAGAGAGAGAGAGAGAGAGAGAGATTAAAATTACTTGACATATGGCACAGTAGATAAATGCGTTAGTTAGATCCAGTGACAGGACCCAAAGAGTGTGGGTTCAATACCCGGTTAAGGCAGTGCAGAACTTGGAGATGGGAATTAACAGGAGATATCTGATAACTGACATCCATTAAACATGGCACGTGGAACTAAAACAGTCTACCCCAGTGAGCGAAATAAAGGGTTCAGTTCGACATTCCAACCACCTGAAGAAGGCAGGAGCGTACAACGGCCGAAACGTTGTAATAAATATGGCGACAAAGATGAAAACAATAGTCCGAATAATGTAAATAATGTCGCTATTTCCTTAAAAAAATATTTTGACGGGCTGCGTTCTTTAGTTCCACCAGACCATATCACGTACATAGAATCGAATCATTCTCATTCCCTTTCACATTAGTAAGACAGAAATTCTATTCGGACACCTTCTTCACAAGAGTAGCTGGTTTATGGAACAGACTCTCAATTGTATACTCCTAAAAATCTTAACCCTCTTCAATTTAAGACTTAAGCGTTATCTGACCTGCATATCCCCATAAATTGAACTTTTGACCTTCTCTTTCTCAATTTCATTCAGTAACCCTCTACCTTGAGTGGCTAGCGAGCCTTGTAATGGGTGGAAAATAGTATTAAAATTTTTTGGTGGACATAATCTCTACAATTTACGCTATGCAGATGACAATATATTGATGATAGATCCAGAAAGAAAATTTAAAGAACTGTTAAACAGATTAATAGATGAAAACAAGAAGAAAGTATTAAAATCATTTTTAAGAAGACGAGACTTATGGTTGTAAGCAAAAAGGGTAACGCAAAGTGAAAATTACAAATCGGGGATGTAGAGATCAATATCATTGACAGAACAATTAACAAATAAGTCGGTTGGAAGGAGAACACAAGGAAACTCTTATTATATTACTTCGCATTCAGACTAGTATCCTCATCTTACTTATTATACTAACAACGTTTCGATCGTTGTATCCCTGGCCTTCTTCAGGTGTCTGTCATACTCGGGAACATCCTCTGGGTAGATCGTTCTCATTCCGCTTTCGCTGATAAGGGGAGATAACTCGTATCAGTTAATACTCAATCTTATTCACTTTTGGATCGCTTGTTAGAGTCTTATACTAAACAGATGCAGATGACGTTTCGCATTACGCGGCACTGAAGCTTATCCGATAGTGAGGAAAAACAACAAAGATGAGGATACTAGGACATGATAATATATCATCTCAAATATCCAGACTTATAAAAAAACTCTTGTGACAATTAGAAAGAAGCAGCTGAAAAATGTGGAAAGTACAATTAGGAAAGAAGGCTAAGAGAATTTAAAACTCACAGGGTACATCGAAAGAAAGATAAGTAATGGAAAAACGTACGTAATCTACTTGATAAGTTTTTTTTTTAAAAAACGGATCTATGGAGGGACAAATATAAAAAATGACAAAGAGGAGTCATAAAGGTTCAAGTCTTTCTGAGGGTAATAAAAGACAGGAGAGCTATAATCACTTACTTGAAGGGACATGACACAAAGAAAGACAGACTGAGAGAGTGACAGTGAGAGACATAGAGAGAGAGAGAGAGTGAGAGAGACAGAGAGAGAGAGCGAGAGAGAGAGTGAGAGAGAGACAGAGAGAGAGAGAGTGACAGAAAGAGAGAGAGTGACAGAGAGAGAGAGAGAGAGAGAGAGTGACAGAGAGAGTGACAAAGGGTGATGTTTCGACTTGTGATTTCAATGTGATTTCTCATCATCCACCCGTTTCCAAGTATGACCATCTGTTAGGCACCCACAGATACAACCTGTGGTTTATACTGCGACTAGGCTGAAACGCATGGGCACGTGGCCGAGTGGTTAGAACGTTCGCATGAGAATTCAACATGGTCGATTAGTCAGGAGGGAGACTCCCTGATGTTATCGTACCGGCACCTTTGGAAAGTGTCTGAAAACCATACCATTCGCTTGTGAGTGAAATTGGATAAACGGAACCCTTGGGAGCTGTCGATAGCTGTGCTAGCACGAAGTCATAAGCCTTCGTGGCCGAGGGTTTGAACGTGCTGGCCTAGTCCAAATTGTTGATCATCTAGATAACACACTCTTTACCAGAAACTGTAACTAAGGTCTTCTCAGCATAGTTGCAGTACAAACTATAAATGCGCATGAGCAAGCGTCTGCAATAGGGATTGGTTAGTTGTCCTAGTAGACGGGTATCATTGAATACGAGCGGCCAGCTATACGTATGCTTAGAGGAACGTAGTTACAGTTGAAGTCTGTGCCCCCATAGGACAACATACGGTTTTGAATTCAGTTTTCCTTCTCCTATATTGATTTCCAATCTGTCCGACTATTTAACCTATAAATAGGAGGGGAAGAGAGAGAGAGAGAGATATTCACGCCTTTCCCAAGAATATTTGTGTTTAAGAAGAATTCGAACTCGGCTCGTCGAATTCTCCTTTCGCGCGTCTCACCATTACACCACCTCTACATAAATAGTAATAATAATAATAAACAATTATACATAACGATAATAATAATAAATAATAATAATAAATAATGATAATAATAATAATAAATAATGATAATAATAAATAATAATAATGATAATGACAATAATAATAAATAACAATAATAAATAAATAATAATAATAAATAATAGTGATAATAATAATAATAAATAATAATAATAATAAATAATAATAAATAATAAATAATAATAATAATAAATAATAATAATAATAATAATAATAAATAATAATAAATAATAAATAATAATAAATAACAATAATAATAATAATAAATAATAATAATAAATAATAATAATAATAAATAATAATAATAATAATAAATAATAATAAATAATAATAAATAATAAATAATAAATAATAATATATAATGATGATAATAAATAATAATAATAATAATAAATAATGACAATAAAACAAAGGGGAGATAAATGGCAACAACAAAAATCTCGGTAACTTCTCATCACAGTAGAATTATTGACCGAATAGATTTCTCTTAAATTTAGAAAGTCGGTCTCTCCTTCCACCTCTTTATGAAATTCGTCAAATCGTTTCCAGAATAGTTCGTAGTCAAAGCAACTGTATAATTCACAAAAGACATTTGTATTATTTTATTAATACAGTTCTGTCGTTCTCTGACATGTCAACAGATCCGTGACCTTTTTGTTTTGTTAACGTTATATCGAATGGAACAAGTAAAACTTGTTCTTGTCTTAAGACAAGTAATTTCTAGAAGTGTTTTAAAACTGTTTTGTATTTTTTTTTTGTTACGCTTTTAAGATTAATAAAACTAAGGTAACCAACTTAACACACTCACAAGAATTTGAAAGAAAATAATAAAATGCAAAATGGATTCAGGAAACTTTTTTCGCCAAAAAACACAATGAGAAAAAAATAAAGTGATTATTTAATCAAGTGTCAAAGGTCATATTCAAGGCGTTTTTCCTCGCCATAACCAAACTCTGGTTGCTAAGAAATCGATAAAGGTCTGACATAATTTAATCAGTGAAAATGGACCGAAGAACTGATATTTTGATTTATTTATTAAGGGTTTTCGTTAACAAAGAACTAAAGACAAATTCAGATTATATCGTTTCTTTTGAAGAGAAAATAGCAATAAAATGAATCTGTCATTATTATATCGATGAATACTTCCACTATAAATATTGTAATTACTCAAACCCTCACGTATTCATTCAGAACGTTGACAATGATGGCTCTCCACGCTTTCCTTTCTTTTGTTGCTCTCAGGTATACTTTCTCCTTTATAATTAATATTTCTCTATTTGGAACTCGTTTTTCTATTCATTCTTCTCTTGCCTCACTCAATTTAATGCTCTCTCATGTGAGTGTTAAATTCACCAAGCCTTTTTACCTCATGTGCCACCCCGCCCCCAAATGTCAGTTGATGCGTTCTATTTCCATGGTATTCTCCATATTTCTCATCTGGGTTGCATCAAGTTATTTCCTTTGTTTGTGTGCAATCCTGGGTATGACGATAAACTACATCTGGCAGCAAGGCCCCTGTTCGGGAGATTAGAAGTTTTGAGGAGAATGGAACCACCTATTCCCGTGGGTGGTAGCACCTGTTAGGGTCCCAGCTATGGGAAAATAGTGAACTTCCAAACAAAGCATAACATGATAAAAGTATAAAAATCATTTTTATAGTAAAAATACATGCAATACATTTTTATATAAACAATGACTAACGATACATATTTATAGTGAAATGACATAAAAATACATTTTATCTGTAGTTGAAGGTATACTATTGCATTCAAAATATTTAAATTTCAACATTAAATAACCCCCATACATGTTGATATGCTATTAAACAAAGACAAACATGAACGAATTCTTTCATGAGATAATTCCATATAATATCCTACAATTTCTTAAACTGTATTCCAAAATATAAGTTCAACAAAGCTACAACATAAAACACATATATCACCGACTCTAGTAATCATGTCCACACAAACATTTATATGCACAAAAGGTGAGTATCATCTACCATGTATCCAGTTGTGAAAGCACAATAACATATATATTTTTATTTACATTATTCGGACTTTTGTCCTCATCTTTGTCGTCATATTTTTCACAACGTTTCGGCCGTTATCCTCAAGGACACATGGCACAGTGGATAAAGGCGTTGGTTAGATCCAGTGACAGGACCCAAAGAATGTGAGTTCAATACCCGGTTAAGGCAGTGGAGAACTTTCAGAGGGAAATTAACAGGAGATAACTGATAACTGACATCCATCAAACATGGCACGTGGAACTAGAACAGTCTACCCCGGTGAGCGAAATAAACGGTTCAGTTTGACATTCCAACCACCTGAAGAAGGCCGGAGTGTACAACGGCCGAAATGTTGTGATAAATATGGCGACAAAGGTGAGGACAATAGTCCGAATAATGTAAATAATGTACGTAATACCTCATCTCAGAAATATAGACAAACTCTGAAGGATCGGTGCGGACCCGATATATCATATATATTTTTATTACTTCAAATCTCCAAAGAAAATTAAATTTTATCATTAAATGACCCATAAAGAGTTTATATGCCATTAAACAATCAAATCACAATCAGATCATTTATTTGTGTGGACAGAAAATAACTTCCCTAATGGAAGACCCCAGAGTAGTCCAGAACTCTTTTCTTCGTTTTTAATGTTATTTTTCCTTCTCTGAAATGAGTTATCAATTTTCTGAAATGTGTCTTTCGTTATTTTTATCCATCTTCGAAGTTTTTGTTTCACATTTTCTGTCCTTTATTCACATAATTCACATTTAAGTGAATTTCTGTACTTATTTAAATTTGACGTCCCTGATGTGTAATTCACGCCTTTGGTTGTCTCTTTTGCACACTACATCTTCTAACAGTTAATTTTTCTTTCATTTCTTCTATTAACTTTTTAAATAGTTTATCCTATTTTCCGATTGATTCTCCCATCACAACAATGTAATCTTCGTTGCGTAGGTTGTTAAGATTAGTAGCTCCAATAATAAATCCTTGTAGATTAATCCTCTGAGAATTATCTTGATGTAGTAAATAAATCCAATGAGAAAACACATCCTGGTCACACTCCTCTTTATAGTTTGGTGAACGGAGTTCGTTGTCTATTAAAATAGTTCTATATAAATACAATTGTGATATTTTGTTCTGACGACTAAAATGACCGAGGTGTAATGATATTGACGAAAATTATATAATAGAACCGTAATCTATGATATCACCGACAGTATCTGTCCATATTTCTTAGATGAGGTATTATGTACACTATTTACATTATTCGGACTATTGTCCTCATCTTTGTAGCCATATTCATTACAACGTTTCGGCCTTTCAGTATCTGTCTATAATTCTGAGACGAGGTATTATGTACACTATTTACATTATTCGGACTATTGTCCTCATGTTTGTTCCCATATCTATTACAACGTTTCGGCCTTTCAGTATTTGTCTATATTTCTGAGATGAGGTATTATGTACACTATTTACATTATTCGGACTATTGTCCTCATCTTTGTTGCCATATCTATTACAACTTCATTTCAGAAATATAGACAGATACTGAAAGGCCGAAACGTTGTAATAAATATGGCGACAAAGATGATGACAATAATCCGAATAATGTAAATAATGTACATAATATTTTCATCTCAGAAAATAGACAGATACTGAAAACGAAAAATAAATGACAAAGATGAGGACAATAGTCCGAATAATGTAAATAGTGTATTACCGGCAGAATTTATCATAGTTAGGCTTTATCCTCCAACTAGGACAAAACTTGAGTTGATTGCTTACGTAGTCATATCAAATTCTGGTGATCATTTCCCACTGACTTTACCACTTCGCCACCATTCCCTTTGTAAAGAATTGTTTTTTGTGTATAACAAACTAAGAAATAATGTAAGTGTTACTAAAAGAATAGAGCTGTTATGTAGTCAATTAGTTAGCTTCAAGCAAAATAACCTGGTGTTAAAGAAGGCAATCGTTTATCAGACCCCACAAAATCACATAGAGCTTTAACAAATAATAGAAACCACATCACTTAAATACTTCCAACAATAACAACAACAACAACAACTAAAATTGGTAGTCCATGTAATTAGAAGGTGAAATACTCAGATAATTAAGATTCTGACTTTCCATATCACCTTAAACAAAAGAAAAGAAAGGAAATATCTATCAATACTAAAAAAGCGATAACAATCAGAAGAAGTCTATTTTACTAAAAAACTGTTTCATATATATATATATATATATATATATATATATATATATATATATATATATATATATACAATTTCAGTTATATATAAAAATATATCTGTGAAAGGAGAATATGAATAAAGACAAAACCCATATTTTAACCGGTGCGTTTATCATGGACTTTATCAAGGAAAAAGTAAGGTTTATATTTTGCAACAATTATTTATAAACAAAAGTAAAAATGTCGTTAGGTTTTCAAAATTTTTAAATTTAACAACATTCATAAAAAGACATCAGGCTAGTTGAAAATTTTAGTTAATTTATAGAGCTGGGGTCGGCAACCTTTTGCTATGTGCCGACTTAGGGTTTTAAAATCAACCAGTATGCCAACAACATACGCGTTTTTATACAAGTCAAGGTCAATATACCTCTTCTACAATATATTTTATATACTAATAAATAGTATATTTACTTTAGTATATATTAAAATTGAAACAGCTAAATATCTTTGCGTTGTAGTAGTTATTGCTTCGGACTTCATGATGTCATTTGCGGCTGCGTTCCATTGGCAATTGCTTGGCATGATGCACGGTTTTCGACTCCTGCTCAATACAATATGATCTCTGGTAGATTTCTGTTCTGATTCACCTATTGGCCGGTTCACACTCTTTTCCAGTCTTTTGAACAGGAGTAGAGATTTATTTCTTGTTTTCTTTTTAGGATTGGGTTTCTGATTTTATATAGTAATATATAGCATATATACTTCAATATATATTAAAATTGAAAAAGCAGCTAAATATATTCTTTGCGTTGTAGTAGTTATTGGTTCGGACTTCATGACATCATTTGCGTCTGCGTGCCATTGGAAATTGCTTGGTGTGTCATGTGTGGCACGCGTACCGTAGGTGGCCGACTCCTGTTATAGAGAGGATGCTAAACGACATTAAACAAAAACTTGGAAAAATGTTGAAAAACTCTCTGACATACAATAAATTCTCATTATTGGGTTATAAATGCCAATTTATATTCATAAATCCATTACTTTCTACAGTGAAGTTAGTTTCTACCGAAGTGCAATCGACAGGTATTTTTTCTTTTCTTTTTTTGGCACATGTTGCGGTGTTAAGTTTGTACACTAATTTAAATTTTCTGATCCTCCCCAGCAAAATGACCGACGGGCAGATCGTATCTTGGATTTTCTCAGTCCGTAAAACCATTGCTGGCTTCGTTTTTCAATTTGTCGACTCTTGTTAAGGTCCGGTTGCACAGAGGCGACTTTTCAAATCGCCGCTAAAATGATTTCAGTCTGTCTTCCTTTCTAACAAAATATTCTGAATAAGAACAGACCAATGATAGAAATTAAAATGGAAAGTCGAACTTATAGGAAAATATTATCACTTGAGTAAATTCATTTATTATAGTAAAATATTTCGTCGCATCGAAAATTGATGTGACATTAACTAGTCGGACGTATGGTACAATTAAGGGGCTTCATTTTAATATGACGAGAAATTTACCTGACAGACAGGTAGACGTGGGAAGGCCTGGAAATGCATTGACCGGAACGGAGTGATATAAACAATTAAGACGATTATCCAAGAACGGAAGTCTCATCTGGATTATGAATATTTGGTTTCAAATATATAAATAACGATAACTTTGCGTGTGTAGATTTAATGAATGTTCTTGTAAAATCTTTACCGTGATAGAAATGCTTTGAACGCAGATTTAGAAATCATTTGATAGGACATAACGACGAAAAGGTTGGATTATAAGTTCATATCTATCTATCTATCTATCTATCTATCTATCTATCTATCTATCTATCTATCTATCTAAGTCTCTTCATATCTTCATATCGAAGTTTCTTTATATGTATGTATATATGTATGCATGTATGTATCTATCTCATTCTATTCAGATCTATTTCAATTTCTACATATTCATCTATCTCATTCTGTTCATATCTATCTATCTATCTATCTATCTATCTATCTATCTAAGTCTCTTTATATCTGTCTCTTTATATGTATGTATGTACCTATCGATCTATCTATTCAGTCTGCTCATATATATCTATCTTTCAATATATCTCTCTATCTCATTACTTATACAACATTTACAAAAAAGGGAAAAGGAAATCAGTCCTGATCCTCGATAAAGAACAGTGGGTTAAAGATACTGATGATAACTTCGATATTTCTATGGGATCATTAGATTCTGTAGAATCTTCTAATTTGGTTGGATTTTTCATATTATATAATCTTACTGCTTATGAAGAGATCACTTTAGATAGTATAGGGTTGCAAAGGGACGATGGCCTCATGATTGTAAAGAAATTTACAGGTAGTAAAATTAATGCATTTCCTTGTTTTCATTATCTACTATAACTTTTTTGAGAATTATTTATGTCTTTCTTCTTTTTTTTTTTTTAAAAAAAAGATGATTTGTATAAGTAGTGTTTAAAAATTGTTATAACCATCATTTACCACTGCCTGATGAGATTGTGCATAGAAACAATAATGTATTTTTGTAGCAGTAATATGCATGTTCGAATGTGATAACCTATAATATATATATATATATATATATATATATATATATATATATATATATATATATATATATATATATATATGGATGCAATCACACACACATAAACATTCATATATACACACATATATAGTAATAGTAATTTACTAAGCGTAGCTCAGGTGTGGTACAAAGCCGTAAATATGGAGCACCGAGTGAACTATTGAACTCACAACTCAGACGTAAGGGATTAAGCAACTAAAACTTACTAACCATTACACCACATCGAAGTGCCAAAACGCAGACACACACACACACACACACACACACACACACATATATATATATATATATATATATATGTATATATATATGCAGACTTACACATGCGCACATACATACTCATATACTATCATTCACACAAGCATATACGCAATTTCTTTCGTGTGTCTGTTACTAGTTTGTCTTTAGCACATGATGTGTTAATTGTAAAAAATGTCTTTTTTTTGCCATAGAAAACTGTTAATTTTGTCTGCACATTGCCAACACTTTTTCTTTTGTTTCTTGCGGCACTTTCAAGAATTCCTCGGCGGTTTTCAATGAAAAGAATGAATTCTTCTAAAAGTCAACTTACAAACAATGCTTTGTTAAATTTAAGTCAAAACTCAATAGATTGGTGTTTGTCCATGTCTGCAATGAAAATACGAGCTTTGACGCAAATTAGTTGATTTTACCCCAACCGTTCTTCTGGAATTTCAAAGCTCAGACCGCACCCAGAATCACGCCCAAACCCTTACGACGTATTCATAGAAAGAAAGCACTTGTACCTAATAGATTTATCGATTTCTATTATGCGGGTGCACTAATAAAATTTGCAGTAATATCGTGATTGCCGAAGTCATTCTCAAAAGAAGAATTAACTTCGGATTTCTGACCAGAGATATTTTTGTTTCTTTCTTTTTCAATTTTTTTCTTTTCTTTATTTCTTCCTTTCTTTATCAAATTTTCTCTTTTTTTGTTTCTTTATTTCCTTGTTTGTTTTTTCTTTTTTTCTTCTTTTCTTTATCATTTCTTTCTTTCTTTTTTTTTTTCGTTTTTGATGATGTTTCTGTCTTCTCATTTCATTTTTCTAATCTTTTTTTTTCTTTCTCGCTGAAGTTTCCTTGGTCTTTCTTTCCACTTTCTCAATTTTTTGTCAGTTTTTTTTTAGTTATTCGGCAAGCATTCTTTCTTTCTTTCTTTCTTTCTTTCTTTCTTTCTTTTCCTTAATGTCTCCTTCATTGAAAATACGCTTTCGCTTAATCAAGCACCCATATTTTCCGGCTCTTTTCTTCTGTCTATTTCTAGAAGCCTGTGACAACGAATTTTCTATCGGTATAGACTTCCATATCCCCCTTCACCATAAACTCAACCTAATCTCTTTATTTGTTTATATAACTGAAAGGTTCTTCATTAATGAAAATCCATCGGTAATTCTACAACCAAAAGAAGAAAAATCATTAGAGATTTGGTCATTTGGTCAGATTTGAGGAATTGACTTGAGAACCTTTCAGCAGCACATTATATAATGAAACTTTTAAATCGAAATTCAGCGAATTAACCTTGTATCAATCTACAGACATATTGATCAAGTATCTGTCTATATTTCTGAGAGGAAGTATTATGTACATTATTTACATTATTCGTACTATTGTCCTCATCTTTGTCGCCATATTTATTACAACGTTTCGGCCTTTCAGTATCTGTCTATATTTCTGAGATGAGGTATTATGTACACTATTTACATTATTCGGACTATTGTCCTCATCTTTGCCACCATATTTATTACAACGTTTCGGCCTTTCAGTATCTGTCTATATTTCTGAGATGAGGTATTATGTACACTATTTACATTATTCGGACTATTGTCCTTATCTTTGTCGCCATATTTATTACAACGTTTCGGCCTTTCAGTGTGTGTCTATATTTCTGAGATGAGGTATTATGTATACTATTTACATTATTCGGTCTATTGTCCTTATCTTTGTCGCCATATTTATTTATGATAACAGCAAAAATTACAATATGAGCACTGGTAAAAAATCGTTGCCTAAGACATTAGGTTTATAATACCCAGAAATTCATACACAGATGTCCTCAAAGATAAATAGCACAGTGGATAAAGGCGTTAGTTAGATCCAGTGACAGGACACAAAGAGTTCAATACCCGTTTAAGGCAGTGGAGAACTTGGAGAGGTGAATTAACAGGAGATAACTCATAACTGACACCCATTAAAACATTGCACGTGGAACTAGAACAGTGAGCAAAATAAAGGGTTCAGCTCGACATTCCAACCACCTGAAGAAGGCCGGAGCGTACAACGGCCGAAACGTTGTAATAAATATGGCGTCAAAAATGAGGGCAATAGACCGAATAATGTATATTGATCCATCCTTATTCAATGTTTGAACAGTGCTTTTAAGCCAAATCCTTCCCATCACAAATTCCTCGAATTTTACATATTTGCTCAGTTTCGTGTCCAAACGTAAACAAGGTAATTTTCTAAAATAATGTATATTTATTTATTAATTCCACCGGATTATCACTTTAAGAGATATTATTAGTGCAGTCTCATATTTTAATATACATTTATATTTGAGTATCCACTAAAAATAACGTTTAAAATGATAACAAATATGTCGGATTGAAAAATCCATAACTTCAAAAACAAATACTCTCTCTCTCTCTCTCTCTCTCTATGTATAGTCATGCAGAGACAGTCTGTTTTTCTGTATCACAGCTCTTCAGTTTGGCTAGACGTTCGATTGCTCCAAGCCGGGTCCGAAACTCAACCGGTTTGGCATCAGTCAGAGATCCTGCCCCTAAGCTATCATAACATGGCAATGGGGTATTTTAACGTTTTCTGTACGAAATAAGCCAATAGCCAGGGGAGCTCAATTCATAGTTGAATAACTTGTCAAAATCGCTAAACAATTGCAGTCGTGTTTCGATGCGTATCAAATGCATCTCATCAGGTGATTGAAAATTAAATTTAATAAACGACTGTAATTATTTCGCTATTTTGACATTTTTTTTTCGACGTAATATCCTAAAATAAAGAATATCTTTCTACTTTGTATTGGGCCTTCTTTATATTAAATGTTACATTCGTCGGAATTGTACTCTATTCTCATCTTACCTGGATATATGTATATATATATATGTATGTGTGTGTGTGTTTGTATATATATATAAATATATATATATATATATATATGAATGTGTAATGCTCCTCATGCCAAGTGTCATTGGCATGAGGGCATCCCACAATCAGCTCACTTCAGGTGAGTTTCAATTACTTTCCAGTAATTTCCTTCTTCTATATATATATATATATATATATATATATATATATATATATATATATATATATGTGTGTGTGTGTGTGTGTGTGTGTGTGTATGTGCGTGTGTGTGCGTTTGTGTGTGTCTGCGTGTGTCTGTCTATATATATATATATATATATATATATATATAATAGTGGTGTGTTAAATTCCCCTGATAAGGTCTGCCTACTTAATTTTTATTGTTTTTTCTTTCCAGTTCCTGAATAATTTACTGTCCATCCGGATTAGAATTGCGGATAAACTGTCCAAAGTTCATATTTTTGTTCTGGTTTTGTTTATACGCGAGTGTCTCAGTCATTATCAAGAACTAAATGATGTCAGAATCATTGATAAAAAAAGTGTGTGATTTATATCCTGGAAATGAAGACATATCTAGAATGATTTTACAGAGTTTCACAACATCGGAAATGAGTTTCTAGTTATTTTGCACATATAATTATTTTATAGACATTTTAAAATGTCGTCTCCTGTTTTGAAAGATATTTTATTTAAGGCGGATTGTTTCTTTTCAATAATAATAGCCCCGGATATTTTGAATCTTTCTTTGGTGTTCTATAGTATTTTACTATTATCTACTAATATTTGTCTTATATCGATATAATTGTATTTTGATTGATTGTAATGTGATGGTCGATGTATGCACGAATTGCACAAGTGACAAGTCAAGCTACGTGATAAGATGGTGCATGTCTGGCCAATGTAAAAAATATTAGAGATACAATCTTCCAAAGGACAGGATAATTCATAAACAACACTAGCTTTATATAGGTTCGATTTTTTTTAGCTCCTGACTTATTGATAATAATTAGATTAGACGTTTTCAATTTTTTAATAGTCAATTATGAATCTAAGGTATTTATTAGGATCGTTATTTTTACACATCACCGAGTTATATTTTAATTGATTTTTCATCTGATATATATGAAGATGTGCCTAGTTAAAATGAATAGCTTAATAGTGTTTTATTTTTGTTCATATCAAGAATTAAGGCCATGTTACATTATAATACCGGTTCTCGTCCAATCACCAAAGTTAAACAACGCTGAGTTAATGTTTTTGTCCTATTTATGTTCGATTACTTTTAATCGTCAATAGCTTAAAGTATTTTGTGCCTTTCCTTATAATGAGTATTTTTTTATATCTACTAATATTTGTTTTATGTTGATAGTTGTATTTTGGTTGGTTGAGATGCGATAATCGATACGTGTTCGGAGCTATTATTATAGAAAAGAAACAATCCACATTAAATAAAATATATTTCCTCAAAAGAGACGGAATTTTACAATTTATATATAATATTGGAAGTCCACATCATTTAATTCTAGTACGTAATGTATATTTCATATATTCATTTTCTGGCGCTGTCAAACTCTGTGAAAAACGATCTGCTTGTGACGTCATTATTGCGTTATACGTTTATTTAAGCTTAAAATGTAAAATTCCAAAAATACCAGAATACAGCTAACAAAATTTTGTCTATCATATTGATGGAATGTAATACATGATAATGAACTTGATAATGACGGAAACAGACAAAGATAGTAACGGAAATGAACAAAGAAGATTTGATAATGACGAAAATGGACTTGATAATCATGGAAATAGACAAAAGTTGCTTGATAATGACGGAAACGGACAATTGAACTTAGTAATGATGGAAACGAACAAAAAGTGCTTGATAAGGGAAACGGATAAAGTTGACTTGATAATGACGGAAATGGACAAAGAGAGTTTGATAATGTTGGAAACAGACACAGTGGAATTGATAATGAAAATGGAGAAAATGGACTTGATAATGACGGAAATGGAGAAAATATGCTTGATAATGACGGAAACGGACAAATGAACTTGGTAATGACGGAAACGGACAAAGTTGACTTGAAAATGACGGAATTGGACAAAATGGTTTAACAATGATGGAAGCAGACAAAGTTGGTTTGACAGTAAAACTGAAATGATTTACAGAAATAATGTTTTACTTTATTTTAAAAAAAATTGAATTTTAATATTAAAACCCCGGATGAGTGGATACCATATCCGCAAAACTCCTAGTCGGGACAGATGAGTAGAACATTTAATTTATTTGTTGTTGTTAATGTTCTATTTAGTATCGAACATTTTAATTGCAAAGGCTGATGTACACTGTTCAACCGTTCAATGTATGTATATATATATATATATATATATATATTGTTAAATATAACACACAATGAATATATATTATGTTTGATCATGAGCCGTTCTAAACATTCTATGTTGGCTTTAGTTTCGGGTGAAAATAAAGACAAAAATTGTCCAACATTTGGATATTTTCTTTATTAAGCTCTTCCTTGATATAACCTTTCGGCTCACGTGTCATCTTCAGAGTGGTTATATGGACATTTAAACAAAGATATTCACCATCAAAGATGATATTCTGTTATGTTGATATGATTAAGATTGCTATACGACGATAGCGTAATTTCAAACTAGTTACAACACATTACAATGCATCTAGACATATGGTTCTGTTGTTAATATTTCGGTCTCTCAAGTGGTATGACGTCATAAAACCGCATCCGGAACTTACGACCGGCGTCTGTTATTCCGCGACTGTTATCGCCGCATGTTGGACAATTTTGTCTTTATTTTCACCCGAAATTAAAGGAAATACAGAACTTTAGAAGAGCTCTTGGTCAAACATAATAGACATTCATTGTCTGTTATACAGGGTGTTCCAGAAGTCTTGGGCACATTTCAAGTCCTCATATCAGCTGAACTATGAATGGTAGTAAAAAGAAACTGGTACCATTTTAAAGCTAAATTCATTAAGTTTTTTTGTAATGTTAATAATTTTTTCATATTTTTTCATATCCAGTAATGGCGTTCACTCAACCAGAAAAGGAGTTTGTGTCCTTGAATTTGCAAAAACTGAATCACGGACACTTGTTCAACGTGCATTTCCCAGGTTTCCAGATCTCACACCCTGCGATTTCTTTTGGTGGGGGTTTGTGAAAGGACTGGTTTATGTGCTTCTCCTTCCAAAAGACGTGAATGAACTGAAGGCCCGAATATCGGAAGCTGTTACAACCGGCGACAACGCAATGCTGGAACGCGTTTGGCATGAATTGGACTATCGACTTGATGTGTACCGTGTGACCACATTCAACATCTTTGAACATTCCATGTAAAACTTGAGATTAAATTCTTTCAGAATATGTCAGGCGCGTTTTTATAACCTAAATCGTTTTCGAGATATTCAATGTCAAAATTTTCCTCAAAATTTTGGAACACCCTGTATTTAAGAATATATGGGAAATGGGGAAATAAAAACGATTTTCATAGCTATAGCACATTTTTCACATCATTTAATTGCATCATTTAATTGTATGAATTATCCACTATGGAATTTCTTCTTCTATCTTCTAATGTTATGGTCATGCGCTCATTAAAGCGTGAAAAACTGTTCGTTTTATAGACATTTCAGAACATTACTACAGTATTCATAATTGATTCTATTAAGTGACGACTTCGAGGATCTGTAGTTTGAATTTGTTGTTTTTTTGACGTTGGATGATTGTGTTATCAGACATATAAAGTGTAAGACGTCTTTTTAATGTAGTTGTCGTATATATATATATATATATGTATGTATATAGGTAACTACACTCGTCTCGGAAAACCTTCCGTTTCTTGATTTGCTAATGGCCAAATCAATCTCGAAGGAAAAAAATGTTTTAAAAAAAAGAAAGAGCTATGAACGTCTGTCGAAAATAATCGTACAGCATATAGGTCCAAAGCCCAAAGAAAAAAAAACGGATACGAGTAAACAACTAACTTAAAAGTGCTCAATACAAAAGTAGAGCAAATCAGCTTTCCCTGACGATCCGCTTAGGTGAAACCTTGGTAGATTTGTCTGGCTCTCTAGGTTTGACTATATATATATATATATATATATATATATATATATACTTGGGTATTTAGGGAGCAAATTCTCTTTTCATCAAAAATTAAAGCCGTCACTTCATAAAACTACGAATACTGTAGTAATGTTCTGAAATGCCTATAAAAATAACTGTTTTTCACATTTTAATACGCGCTTGACCATGGCATTGCAGTACAAAAGAAAAATCTTTAGTGGATAATATTTCACGTTCTAATGAACGCTAAGCATGAATCTCAGTCGCTGCATTTGAAAACAAAAAGAAAATTACAGTAATCGATATCAAAAACAGTTTTGTAGTAGTATGTACACTTCTGAAGATGATCCGGCAAGAAGATGGAAAGTACTTGGGTAATGGAAAATAAAAACGATTTTCATAGTTATAGAACATTTCTCACATCATTTAATTGCAATACACAGAAGGTTATTTGTGAGTATGAACGGATTTTATTAAAAATAAAGAGACATAATGTTTGTAATTTATTTAATCAGACATGCCTAAAAGAGAATTTGCTGCCCACACACACACACACACACACACCTATATTTATGTGTGTATATAAGAAAATTCTGAAGAGAATAAGAAGTGATGCTATGGATATCACGATTTTGAAAAATAATTTAAGTTTGATATGTTTCTCCGATGAACCTATAAACTGATGACGCCAGTTCGTCGGCGAAACATGTCAACTTAAAAAGAGCGGTAAACAATGTCAACACTGTCTTATGTGTTTGCAATACATACATACATACATACATACATACATATATATATATATATATATATATATATATATATATATATATATATATATATATATATATATAGATATAGATATATATATATATTATATATATATATATATATATATATATATATATATATATGTATCCTTTAATCGATTAAATCTCAATGCTCACCAACAGTCGTGATGAAGATAGTGAATAGCTTTGGTAATTATCTTGGAACAAAAACTAGCGTCAATCTATCGCATGACACACGAGTTTTTAGAGCATCTTTCGTCAGTCAGATGCAACAAAATCGCCCACATTCTATACAGACATATACAGCTGTACATACACATATACACATGGAAATAGACATACACAGACGCCCACATCTCGTGTCTTATTAAATCTTAACGCTTTTGCAATTTTGTCCTTCATTTATTTATTGTCAGAATTTTTTTCTTGTCGATAGTGAAAAACAAGAGAAAAACTCATAAAGAGAGAGGGGGAGGGGAAGAGAGAGTTTGAGTGTGTGTGTGTGTTTGTGTGTGTGTGTGTGTGTGTGTGTGTGTGTGTGTGTGTGTGTGTAAGAGATAGATTCTAATTTCCAGTTTATGTATTTCGTCATTAATCGTTTGTTTTACTTTCTTCGTATCTGCCTCTCTTGAACGTGACGAAAATTAAATAAAAGTTTCCAATATGCAGATAGATTCTCATCAATCAAATATGGCGTCAAGTCATTTTGACAACGATTGTCAGCCCAACCAAATCAAATCAAGAGTTTGTTTGCCTTTTTTTTTTTTACCTATTTTTTATTTTTGTTTTTGGTCAAAGGCATCGGTTAAAATAATTCGCCTAGTTTGTAACAATCAACTTAATTTCCTACTCTGAAGCCTACCCTGACAAAAATAAAAATAGACAAATGAAGAAGACATTTTTCGTTCATTTCATTAAACGGGAAGTATAAGATTCGGCCTCAATGTTATTCTCAGTACGTAGGTGGAAATACGCCACCAACTGTAACATGTCTACCATCCAGAGAATACTAATCTATCCCGACAAATTACAACTCGTGTTTAAGGATTAATGGTCACGATAAACCACGTTCGAATTTGATTTCAGACCATTCATATTGCGTCTGCACAAATATCATTAAGAATGGCATATATCTATTTCTCTCTGAGTCTTCAAAAGGTCAAATACGTCTCCTCACCATTAGCCTTGTCTCTTCAGGACGTACGAGATCATGGCTCTCCACTTCTCCCTATCCTTTGTAGCTCTCAATAAGTTTTGTCCCTTTGCTACTTCCCCCAGGCCATATTCTGTCATCCACATGCTTAAGGCCGCTAGGTATGTCATGTGTTGCTTTCCCTTGTCTTTCTTTCCCTGTGAGTATCAGATTCTACAAGTCCTCCTTTCTCATTACGTGTCCCAAAAATTTCAGTTGCCTCTTCCTGATGTTAATTATAAACATCCTCCTTGTTTGCATCCTTTCCAAAATCTCATCGTTGCACACACGCTCGGTCCATGGTATCCTTAGCATCCTTCTGTAGAACCATACCTTCACTATCGCGAGTCTCTTCTTTATCTTTGAGGAGACCGTCCAACATTCGCTGCCGTAAAGGAGGACTGATGTTACGTAGCAGTTCAGTGTTCTTTTCTTTGTTACCATCGAAACTCTCCTGTCTCGTAATTACTCAATCTAGCTTTTGGAATGCTTCTTTGGCCATCTCAATACGTGTTCGGATCTCAGCGTCGGCTTAAAAGCTTTTTTTTTCCACGGACGAAACGTCGTATGCTGCTCTCTACTCTATCGTTATTTCCATGGAAAGTGTTCTAGAGAGCAACATTTCGCTTTTTTTTACAGCGAGAACCCGCCATGCGATGTACACGGGGGCAAACTCTTCTTACCAATGGAATAAGGATGGTTTTCCCCCGTGTACATCGCATACATTAATTCCAGAATAAAAGTTCCTTCCACAATCGAGCATTATTTTCCGAAAAACCCAATAGATTAAAGGGCTATACATGAAAGATAACAGTTGACCCCAGAGGTTAAGCTTGTTGTGATCGGGGAAGCATTCCCTAGCGTGTCTGTTCCACAAAGCAGCGACCTTTAGAAAGGTTTTGTTCAAATGAGACTTTCTTCTTACCAATGGAATAAGTATAGTCTCATGGGAACAACTGTTATCTTTCATGTATATCCCTTTAAACTATTAGGTTTTTCGGAAAATAATGCTCTATTAAGGAATGAACTTTTATTCTGGAATTAATGTATTTCAGTCGGTTATATGCCATGCGTGATACACGCTTAGGCGATTATGTATCTTTCGTTACATGACTGACGAGGCAGATTTTCTCCCGCTGTATGTTGCCATTTCTTTCTACGCTAGATCAGTAGCCGTTCAAGGATATAGAACCTGCTATGTCTGTCCTGCTATTTACTCATAACTTAGGGTGGGGGAAAGAAGAAAATTATTAATATCTTTCCCAAAGGTATTAGCACGTAAGTGAGTGTAATGGATTCGACTGGAATTCGAACTCGGCCCTCCGATTTCTCAATCCGAACCGCTATCCATTACTCCACTAAAGAGATTAAATCAGTAAAATAGGACCCCTGGTTATCTATAAATTTCTGCCATCGGCTTCAAAGTTTTTTTTTATTCCATACTATTAATCGTCAACGGTCAAGAAATCTTTGAATGCAGTTTCTGCATATTCCTTGCAAACGGGATATCTTTTAGCTTAAAGAATTATCAAATTGCTTAAAAAAGTGGGCGAGACAGTCGGCGATAGATTAAGGGAATATGGTGGATGTAGTAAAGTTGGTGAGCTTCTGCATTATCACCCTGGCAATATGTAGTCAAGCATTTTCATGAAACAGAAGTGGACCTCGACGATTAAACAGTGCCGGTCTCATGTTGCATAAATCAATGTGCATTTCATTCAGTTGTTGGTAGTAATCTAATTGGGCAAGTGTTTCTGTGATTAGATTCCAGAAAGCTGTAATGGATAATGCCAGTGGCGAAGCACCAGAGAGTGACCATAATCTTCTGTTGGTGCTATTTCGATTTTGGAAAGTGTTCGGGTCCTTCGTCAGTATTAAGTCATTGAGCCGATATTTATGATTGTCATAGGATTAATTTCTCATCACAAGACGCTAAACGATATAGAAAAGGATAATTCGAATTTCGCAGATGCTGCATTGAACACTCTTCAAAATGTAGAACTATTTGAATTTCACTGGGAGTTCATGTGGGATTCATTTATTGAATGTCTTTACCTTGCCATTATTCTTGAGATGATCTGATACTGCTAAAAATGCTGAGATATCTGAAACATTTCTCTGACATTTTCATATGGGTTTTGTTCATCTAGTAATTTCAGATAGTGATTATCAATTGCAGATGGGCGTCCTTTACCAGCTTGATCTTCAAGACACGTATCCCCACTGCGGAACTTCACAAGCGGATCATCCACCACATGAGCTCTGTTAATGTTGCCAGCATTTTGAGAAACATTATGACCAAACTTGAACAAAATCAAAAAATTTAAATGAATCACTTCCTTTTTATGTCCAAGATGAAGGGTATATAATGTTCTATGTGAAATTTTGAAAGCGGTTGATATAAAATTAACAAAGAGGATAATTTAATCATTAGGAATGAGCAATATATTTTCGTGTAACTATTATAATAATATATTAGAACATAATTAAAAGGTTTATTTTAAAACCGAACATTATTTTACGAAAAACATAATAGTATTTTCCAGTGTACACAGAAGATGTGTCACGTATTTGAGCACAAAATTCTGAAAATTAAAATGTTTATTATAAAATAGGATATTATTTTCCGAGCAACCTAATACAATTCTTACATGCATAAAATTCAATTAATTAACTTTCTGCTTTAAATTATTCCTGGTTGGGTGCACAATAATATAAATTAAAAAAAATAAAATAAATGTGTCTGATTTAATAATGTCTAATGGTCCAATGGAGAGAGAGAGAGAGATAGATAGATCCAGTGACTAGACCCAAAGAGTTGTGAGTTCAATACCAGGCCACAATAGTGGTGAACCCAAAAAACTTGGAGAGTTGAGTTAATGGGAAATAACTCAAACAGTTGGAAGAGGCATGGCACGTAGAACTAGAACAATAAAGATGGGGATAACAGTCCGAATAATGTAATTAATGCAAGTAATCATAATACCTCATCTCAGAGATATAGACAGACATTGTTTTATTTTTATTTTTTTCTAATATTCTCTAAGACTCATTAACTCCTTGCGACCTTAGTGGCTTTATTGCCTTGCTTGGGTCGAAATGATTAAAAAATATTGGACGTCTATTTCTAAACGATATTTGTCGTAGATTTTTTTCCTCGTATCGATCCTTGTTCGTTAGTCTATATTGCTGGCTTATACGAGACCAATTTGAACTTCTTAACTAACTACATCAGACACATAAGACATAACGCTATAAAAAAACAAAACGCGGATGATTACAATATTTTTTTCAGCGTATAAAACGCATATTTATATAAAATGCATTTCCAGGTTTCGCGTTATATTTTTTCAAAATGATACAAACTCCCGTGAATTATGGTATGATTACGCTTGCGTCTCGACCTTACGAAAGAAAAGGCGGCGGTGTCTTGTATATATAACTTCCGGTGTATAATATGCATGAAAAAAAAACAGAGTAAAAAAATAAAAGATACGAGTAAAAAAGATTGCTTAAAAGAAAGTTAAAATTCTTTTTTCGTTTATTTTATTATCTGCGAACGTGTTTAGTGATTCGATTTATTCGGGAAAAAGAATAAAACCTTTACTGAAGTAAAGACGTTCGCTGCCACAGTGTAACACGGAGATGATCTCGTAGGGTGGAAACCGTATTTAGACCCCAAGGAAAATTCAACCTTTCGTTATTTTACAAGGTTAGCCATATCTTGTTTTATTTCAAGCGGATCATTTTTTGCGTTTTTTTTTTCGTCTGAAAAGGCAATATGATATACAGCGTCAATCGTAAAAGTAATTGTTAATTCAAAAAACAAAAAAAATCTCCGCCCTGAGCACCGCTCTGAATATGCAAATATGTAAACACTTATCTACATATATCACAGCCGAGTATTTGTAATATGTGCGTAGTTACATATGCTCACATACTTACACCTGTTCGCAGAGACGCACACAAATATATCTAGATATAAATTATACAGATCAATGTAAATATGTATAGAAAAGCAAAATAGCTGACTCCTATTGATTCAAATAAATCTTCTCGTCTTTATTCAACGATCTGCAAAAGTATGACAAAAGTAAATAAACATTTATTCTGAGATAAGAACTTAACTCCACGGACTAATGAGGTAATAGAAACGTAAATATAAATAAAAGAAAAAACGCATTCGTTCCTTGAGGAACTTTATCAAGCCAAGTGTAGACATTTTTATTTAGTAACCTGTATTCATACATAGAATTAACGTGGAGAAAAAGAAGATAACGTTCTGTCTTTAAATCTCCAATTAGAGAACGCTCTAAAATATTCTTAAAAATTACTGTGTAAAGAAAGGGACTTTTCTTACTAAAAACTTAATGAAAGGGTTATTATGGTGGACATTTAGTCTTTTTTTAAGTAATTAAACACTTTTTTAAGTAATCAAATAATATTTTGGTCTGCAAAACGAAAGGGTGTTAATGTATAGTGATTTTCCAAGCGTAGCTTAGATGTGGCATAAGGCCGAAAGTATGGGGCACCCAGTGAGGATCGAACTCACTACTCAGGCGTAATTGTTCTAGCGGGACAAGCTTGCTAACCATTACACCGCCTTGGGGTGCCCAAATGGTGTTAATGTGTTAGACAACAGCCCACATTCAATGATTTAACGCCAGAACATATTTCTCACCGACGTAAAGTTGATTCCTTGTAATTTTAGACGAAAGATTCTGATGATCTACAGGAAGTTTTTCTTTTACATACCGTGTCACTTTAGGACGTGGATGATCATGACTCTCCACAACATTCTATCCTTTGTACCACCAAATCGCTTTTCGGTCATCCATTTAAATTAGCTTGTAAGGTTAAATTACGAACTTTTTGCCTCGGACAGTTGGGCTGATGTTTTGCATTTACCGCGTGTAAGTCACAATCAAACAATTTTCATAAATGTTTACTGTTTTGTAGAATGTGTAAATATTCGCGAATAAAAATATCAATCTTTTCTATACTTAAGCAGTTGAAATATTGTAATTTATGGCAGACATTTTGAGTGGTAAGTTTGTGTTTGTCTTTTTAATATTTGAAATAGCATCAAAAATCCACCAGTATTCCACATTTCTTTCAAGTTTGGGACGATTTTAAACTTTTATACTATACTAAATCTTTTCTATTGTACTAAAGCTTTTCTACTGTACTAAAAGCACTTAGTCAGAATCTAGTTTCGGTCTCTGTTCCCATCCATTTATTTTCAATGAAGATCTGTAGAGAGAGCAAAAAATAAATTACAAAATAACCTCTAACCCCTATTAGTAGACGATGTCGTAGTCTGAAACCCAAATAATTAATAATTCAAAAGGAAATAATTAATAAAAACGAAATTAATAATTAAAAGAAAAATTAAAAGTTAAGCAATAAAAATTTTTTAACTTAAGGATAAGAATTGTATTTAGCAATAAAGAAAGAAAAGTTAGATTATAAAAAAAAGTAAAATGAAATGTAGAATATTCCCATGATGCATTAGAACAAGCGTTTTACCACCATCAGAAATAAAAAATCAGCTTTCTCTCTTTCACTTCGACGGCCTAAAAAAGTAGACAATCTCTGATAAAAATATGTTGCCAGCTACAGATAGCAAACATTTCTTTATTTCTGTACTTAGCAAAATTATATACACATATGTTCTTTGAAGAATACAATAATTTACTTTGAACTGTATTACTAAGATATTAAAGAAAGATTCTTATTAAATGTACACTAAAAAAAAGACGAAATTACTAATTAAACACTTATTTATGTAATTCAACATTGTAAAGAAAAACTTAAATACTTAAAAATATTTCTGAATTATAACAAATTATCGATGCCTTTAATGTTACTTATTGTGTATTAATTGAATCAATTTAACGTTTTTTTTCTGTTTATAAACTGATAATACAAAACTATTTCTAAATTGTATTTCATTGTAACTTATGTATAATTTGGTTTATAATATTACAATCTTGTTGTAGTAGAGTGATACCATTTTTACCCCCTAAAAAATTAAAAAATAACATTCAGACCAGGAATCACCGAGCCCCACAACAAATCTTTATTCAACGATTTAAGTAATTAAAAAATGAATGCAAATTAAAATTTCTCGAAGTTACTGCTTGTAAATCTGAACATTTATATTGTTTCAATATCTGTCAATATCTCTGAGATGAGGTATTATGATTATTTACATTATTCGGACTGTCATTCTCACCTTCATTGCGATATTTACGACGTTTCAGCCGTTGTACGCTCCAGCCTTCTTCATGTGATTGAAATTTCGAACCGAACCCTTTATTTCGTCCACCGGCGTAGATTGTTCTAGTTCCACGTGCCATGCCTCAGTTATTTCCCTTTGTCTTAACTCTCCAGTGAGTTTTGAGTTCCATATCATGCTACAACAGTAGCCTGGTACGGAACTCACAGCTCTTTGTCTACCCCAGTGGACGAAATAAAGGGTTCAATTCGAAATTTTAATCACCTGAAGAAGGTCGGAGCGTACAAAAGCCGAAACGATGTTAATATGGTAATGAAGATGAGGATAATAATGTAAACATTGTTTCAAGTTTAAAATTTTAAACATTCTTTTGCGGAATATTTGAACAGGACACCCGGTCGCAGTAAACCGAAACAAATTAAAATGGAGTTACGTAAAGAAATTTATTTTACAACTAATGGCATTCGTTTAGTGTTTTTATTTTTTTCAAATATGTCATTCTTAAATTATTTTTTTTTTGGATAGAGGGTAGTTGTTTCTGAAAAAAGACTTATTGATATCCAAATAGTCAATTAAGTTTTGGAAAAATCTTGTTTGCAGGATAGATATTTATTCTTTTGAAAGGGTTTTACCAATTTTATGGAAAAAACTTTTGAACGAATATTGTTTGAATTTGATCGCTTCTCTATAACCACAAATCCGCCATGTTTGATTGTAGGTTTTAATCTCTTTGGCCAGCAATCACCAGATCTCCATAAACGTAGGTTGTTCGAAAATTAGTGAGATCAAGAATGATATAAGAAGATGACACTTAAATAGTCTGCCCGCTTTGTTCAAGAAATAACTTTATCCGGGGTCTACTCTACGATAATAAAACATAAAAATACGGTTCTACTCTTTTTGGTGTTGATTTACTGATTTGAAATGCAAGTTATTTTTAGTTTCTCATTTCATCGCCTTAATATATCTTTTTGATGACACGAGTTGACTCTAATGCTATGCAATCTTTTTTCTTTTCTTTATCAGTAGATTGTATCATTTCGATGCGATCTAATATGGCTTCTTTTTTATTTTCAGACCGACTGGGCAAAATTTAACCAGTTTCATTATGACGCGATGCGCGGTTATTTATCAAGTGCTATCTCTCTCTCTCTCTGTATATATATATATATATATATATATATATGAATAAAAATAGACAAGAGGAAAACTATACTTGCCGACGCGTTTCGTCCTGAGGGAATTTATGTCTTCATAAAGTCTCTCAGAGGACGAAACGCGTCGGCTAAGTATAGTGTTTCCTCTTTTTATTCATGATGTCTCTTCTACAAATACACTCTATCTAAGAATATTTACACAGGCACACGCACACACACACACACACACACACACACACACACACACACATATATATATATATATGTATATATATATATGTATATTAATTAAATTTCCACTGAGCACTGACCGACCACATCTAAGTTTTATACATTTTCACGCAATCATCATATGTGAAAATAGGCCCTCTGTACACTCCATGCAAGTCCAAGATGTAAACGCCATTGCGAACATCCTATTGAGGCCCATGTTATCGGCCAATCTTTTGCTCCACCTGTAAAACTTAGTAAAAAAAAATCATTGACGAAATACATGAAACTACAGCAAGAATTCCAAAAAAACACTGTATTTAAGTTCACATATGAACTTAATAATAATAAAATTCCTTTTCTTGATATATTGATAGACACCAATAATAATACATTCACTACCCCCCCCCATTACTATTAGCATAAACTCATGCTCTCTCAATTATAAGAGTGGATATCCGAACTATTACAAAATAGCAATTATACAAAGTTTAATAAACCGTGCTAAGATTAACTCACCCACAAAAAAGATTTCTACACTGAGATAAAAAAAAAATTAAACAAATTCTTATTAATAATGGCTTTCCTAACTACACTGTTGATGAACAGATAAGGCTATCTATTTCAAATTTTACAAATAAGGCTATCTATTTCAAATTTTACAAATTATTTCAAATTTTACAAATAAGGCTATCTATTACAAATTTTAATATAAATCAAATAGAACATAATGCTACCTTAAATAACCTTAAACATATCAATCTTTTATATCGTAATCAGATGCATTCTAAATATAAACAAGATGAAAAGATCCTAAAAATACTCGTAAATACTAATATATCCCCACAGACCCCAGTAAAAAAAAATAATTCTGTACTATACTCAATTTAATACAATTAACTTAATAATCTATAATTACTTCTCCCCACCAATTAACGTATTACAGAAAACCAACATTATATATCAATTTAAATATCATTTGGGAGAATACATCTCCAATAAAAGACTTAATATATATTCAAGTTATTTTATTTAGTAAAAATACTAAACAGTAACGTTATCAAGAAGACTCACTCTTGTCCATATACGCAATTTGGAAGAATATTAGTCTGTATACTTCATCAAGAACGTAATAAGCAGAAACTACAAATTCTTGATTAAAAAAGTTAAACCAACACAAAATTAATTATTAATATATATATATATATATATATATATATATATATATATATATATATATATATATATATATTATAATATATATATTATAATAAAAAAAAGAAAAGTAAGATATATAATCCGGTGTTATTAATATTTTTATTTTTACAAAACAGTGCTCAATGTAAATTTACAGAGCATAAATATTATAAATTAACTGATTTTCCTTTGTAACGATGGAATATTTTTAAATCAGTTAATTTATATATATATATATATATATATATATATATATATATATATATATATATATATATATATATATATACTTGCGGGTGTTAGGTTATGGCTAGACTCACGGAAAATAATAGATTTTTTTCCCATAAAGAAAGGTTTAGATAGAAATGGTTTGAAGACGTTCTTACAGGATCATACTTTTCTGATAGCTATTATTTGCTATTTTCTTTATCTGTATATATTACATTCGTAATCATTACACACACGTGCATGCACACACACACATATATGCGTAAAATATACTTGTAAAATATAAAAACTTTTCTAATACAAAAGCTATTTGTCTGGCTTGTTTGAAGACACTCGAAAGTTAGGCTATGTTTTGCTTTTTCTTTCTGCAAAACCCAGATCACTGATTGGATTTTAAATCTACAAGAGTAAATTTCTATTAATGTGCTTTTTCTTTTTGTTTGTTTGAGAAACGAACGATTGTCATGAGTCACACATACACACACATACTCGCATACACGAATAGATACAGAAATAATGTGCAAATTTCTCTGTAACTTCATCTAAATTTTCTTTCTTTCGCTAGCTTGTTCGACCTCTACACTTTTTATTCTACTCCATTTTCAGTCCATAGTTTTGTCGCATAAATATGTCTTCCCCTTCGCGCCACTCAGTTTTGCTGGAGCTGCTCGTATGGCTGGGTTCCAGCTGCTTAATACAGAGATCTTGCGGGTGTCATCTTTCACCTCATGCAAGAAATCGCCCCCGCCACGCACATGTGCATACACTTACGTGCCAAAAGTTATGGGATAGCAGTATGGATATGTAATGGTTGGTGACACCACCGTACTTTGACGTCTTGGAAATAATCTGACGGATACCAGTTGTGTTGACATCCTGTAAGAAAGCGTCACTGGTTGAACCGCTCATGGCAAGGCGATGTGAATTATTCCAGTTCGAACGGAGCATAATAGAATGTGCCAGACGGATGGGACATTCCATTTCTGAAATTCTGGGTGCAACTTGATTGAGGGTATTTTTCCCGACCACTGATAGCACACTGATCAATCATGTGTCATCAAATGGTCGAAACCAAAGGCTTCTGGTTAAAATTAATTAGAGCAACACACAATCTCAAACCATATCGACATTCAGTGTAGAATATACCAAATGTATATCGAGGAGTTTAGTTCTTTGTTTGGGAGCAGGAGAGCCACTAAGTTGTCCCTGTTAACACTTCGCCACTGAATAGGGGTATCCTATGGTCTTGTGTCGTTAAAATTTGGAATGACTGCAAATTGTGGCATAGTCCAATGACTCGCAGTTCCAGTAATTTCGGGCTGATCATAGTGTTTGGGTGTAGTGCAAACCCAATGAGGCCGTAGTTTCCAAATATCGCTGACACCGTACAGACGGGTGGTGGCTTGATAACGGTATGTTTCATATTATGGGTTGGGTTTGCTGGTGCGCCAAAACTTGTCTTTGATCAATGATTGCTACATGGCAATATTAACTTCCTCAAGTGAATGGTCCGCTGCTTATCTATCCTACATATCCTCATAATATGCACCTCTTAAGCCCTCTTTTTATGCACTTACGACAACCTCATTCAATAACTCTTTACCTTGAGTGTCTCTTGAGCCTTGTATTGTGTGAACAATATTATAAAGTAATGATAAATGACTGATATGAAATATCTAAATAGATTATGTAAGATGAAGTCACGGTGGAGTAATGGATAGCGGCACGGATTGAGGAATCGGGTTCGAATTCCAGTCGAATCCATTACATACTAATACCTTTGGGAAAGGTATGAATCCTCTTTTTCTTCCCCCAGGTATGGTTAAATAGCAGAACAGACCGGGTTCTATAGCTTTGGATGGTAAGTGGTCTACAATTACAACTCTGAATTCAAAACCTGCAGAGGGTCGTTTGAGAACCTTGGGGCACGTAGTGTACTAGGTCTCTGTATTCGACCCTTCAAAAAGTGTGGATGTTTCTGCACAATTATAATCAAATCATATGCATTGGGATACACTCCAGGACACATGGCACAGTGGATAAAGATGTTGGTTAGATCCAGTGAGAGGACCTAAAGAGTGTGAGTTCAATATCCGGTTAAGGTACTGGAGAACTTGGAGAAGGGAATTAACGGGAGATAACTGATACCTGTCATCCATTAAACATGGCACGTAGAACTAGAACAGTCTACCCCAGTGAGCGAAATAAAGGGTTCAGTTCGACATTCCAACCACCTGAAGAAGGCCGGAGCGTACAACGGCCGAAACGTTGTAATAAATATGGCGACAAAGATGAGGATAATAGTACGAATAATGTAAATAGTGTACATAATACCTCATCTCAGAAATATAGACAGATACAAAATTTATTATATTTATTATTCAGGTTTTAAAGAAAATATAGAATTATATATATATATATATATATATATATATATATACACAGTACTTAGTGGAAAGTGCTCAATATCAGTGATAGAGCTAATATAGTCAGTTGTATGGATATGAGTTTGTGACACGGGGTTTCACGCTTTTGCGATCATCAGACAAAATTAACCAACCCAACCTAAACAAAGTTGTGGTAGTAGACCCAGACCAATGAGAGTGTGTGTACGCGTCTACATGTGTGTATGTGTGTGAGAGGCAATGTAAGTTTGTCTGACAGCGCAGAGGTCCGATCTGAAAAACGTCAAGGCCACCCCTACCTGTTCTTTGTTGAGAGAACATCGCTACATATATAAGCGCTACAGTATCGACACCGAAATAGAATTACAATTGCGTATATATGTATGTTCGAACACATGGATGTTTATCTGCGCCTAATCTCAGATTGTTTATATGGGTGTGTTTGAGTGATCTAAAATGCATCTGTATGTATGTTTGCTATGTACGTGAGAGTGTTATCCCAAACAAACACAGAAGAATATCCCCCCGCTACCAAACATAATCAAACACAAATAATCATAAATAGATCTACTTCTTAAAAAAAAAAAGAAAAAAAAATAGTTTGTCTGATGATCGCAAAAACGTTAAACCCAGGGTCACAAACTAATATCCATACATTTGAATACATACATACATACATATATATATATATATATATATATATATATATAAATAAAAAGAAAGAACAGTAAGATATAAAATCCGGTGTTCTTATAGATATTTTATTTTTACAAAATAGTGCTCAATGTAAATTTACAGAGCATTAATATTATAAATTAATTGATTTAAAATATGGTTATTTTCGCTACACAGTTCAACTATGTTTCAAAAAATATTAAAACCCCTAATTTTATTTTTTGCAAATAAATTAAAAGCATTAGTTCTATTTCATCTTCAAGCGAATTTTGGAGTAACTTTTAAAATTTACCGGGTTTTAAATACACAGCTAAAATCACGTTTCCATGGTTACAGAATATTCTACTCAAATTGAACACGGGTGTCTAGATTTTCCTTATGACAGTATCATTATGTATCAAAGTTATTAGCTACATTTTGGTAAGGGTGAGGATGTATTTTACACTGAAACCTGACGTCGGTTGAATGGATGTCGTCTGAATTTAAAAAAAAAAAAAAAAAAAAAATTGTTAACGGTAAAAAATTTTCAACGTCATCTTTAAAATTAAAGATTTTTTTACAATACTTTTTATTTAACTACGATTTGAAATATTTTTTTTTTTTTTATTTTACTATATTCTTTTTAAGAACAGTTAAATGTATTAGAATCCATTATAAAGGATTATTTTAACATTAAGTTTAAGTATGTATATGAGGTTTTTTTTTTTTTTTTTTTTTTTGTATATGACTATGACAGCAGAAATGGTTACTTAATTTCACTGATTCAGTAAACTTTTCTTTTATATATAAACCTATTATTATAATACATAAAGTACTGAGGACATGGGTCAAATTTCATATTAATTTTATTTTACTATAGGTGTTATTTTTGGATTCTTTTAATGTTGTAGTATTATTTAAAAGAAATTTAGGTTAGAATTCATTCAATTTAACTACAATTTTAATTACAAATTCAAAATTACAACTTTAAAATTTTAAAATATTTTTCATTGTTTAGTTTTAATAGACTATATTACTTTTTATAACAGAAGGAAAATTACTCATATTAAGTAAAAGTTTTTTTCCATATCAAAGTATATTTTTTTTTTTTTTTTTTTTTTTTTTTTTCCTTTTCTTCTCTTTAAATTTAAATATTATTTAAGTAATATTAATGGCACTTTACTACAAAACTAGCTAAGTCATTTCTCAGATTTAGTAAACTTTATTTATTTATTAATTAATTAATTTATTTATTTCAAATATATGTAACCTAATTAATAAAGTTTCATATGTATGTATAAATAACATGTTAGAATCATTTTATTTTACTACAATTTTAATTTCAATTTTAAAATTTTAAAATTATAACTTTAAAATTTTAAAATATTTTATTGTTATTTTAATTTAGACTATATTACTTTTATAACAGAAGGATTTTACTTCATAGTAAGTAAAAAATTTTTTCCTATCAAAGTATATAAATTACAATTTTTAAACTTTTAATTTAGATTTATTTAAAAATATTAATGGCCCAGACTACAAAACTATTAAGTCATTTTCTCAGAATTAGTAAACTTTAAAATAAATCAAGTTTAAGTATGAAAATTTAATTTATATACTTTGATAAAAAAAAATTTTTTTTTACTATGAGTAATTATCCTTCTGTTATAAAGTAATATAGTCTAAATTAAAACTAATAATGAAAATATTTTAAAATTTTAAAGTTATAATTTTAAAATTTTAAAATTTTAAAATTGTAGTAAAATGAATTCTAACATGTTATTTATTACATATGAAACTTTATTAATTAGGTTACATATATTTGAAATAAATAATTAATTAATTAATAAATAAACAAAGTTTACTAAATCTGAGAAATGACTTAGCTAGTTTTATAGTAAGTGCCATATTACTTAAATAATATTTAAATTTAAAAGAAGAAAAGAAAAAAAAAAAAAAAAAAAAAAATTTATATATACTTTGATATGGAAAAATAATACTTAATATGAGTAATTTTTCCTTCTGTTATAAAAGTAATATAGTCTATTAAAACTAAACAATGAAAATATTTTAAAATTTTAAAGTTGTAATTTTGAATTTGTAATTAAAATTGTAGTTAAATTGAATGAATTCTAACCTAAATTTCTTTTTAAATAATACTACACGCATTAAAAAAAGAATCCAAAAATAACACCTATAGTAAAATAAAATTAATATGAAATACCATAACATGTAAGCTTTTGAATGACCCATGTCCTCAGTACTTACATGGAAATATTATAATAATAGGTTTATATATAAAAGAAAAGTTTTGAATCAGTGAAATTAAGTAACCATTTCTGTCATAAATATATAAAAAAAAAAAAAAAAAAAAAATGTAACCTCATATACATACTTAAACTTAATGTTAAAATAATCCTACATAATATAATGGATTCTAATACATTTAACTGTTCTTAAAAAAGAATATAGTAAAATAAAAATTAAAAGGAAAATATTTCAAATCGTAGTTAAATAAAAAAGTATTGTAAAAAAAATCTTTAATTTTAAAAGATGACGTTGAAAATTTTTTACCGTTAACAATTTTTTTTTTTTTTTTTTTTTAAAATTCAGACGACATCCATTCAACCGACGTCAGGTTTCAGTGTAAAATACATCCTCACCCCTTACCAAAATGTAGCTAATAACTGATACAATGATACTGTCATAAGGAAAATCTAGACACCCCGTGTTCAATTTGAGTAGAATATTCTGTAACCATGGAAACGTGATTTTAGCTGTGTATTTAAAACCCGGTAAATTTTAAAAAGTTACTCCAAAATTCGCTTGAAGATGAAATAGAACTAATGCTTTTAATTTATTTGCAAAAATAAAATTAGGGTTTTAGCTTCTATTTTTTGAAACATGGTTGGAACTGTGTAGCGAAAATAAATATTTTTAAATCAATTAATTTATAATATATATATATATATATATATATATATATATATTATGAAATGGACAAAGTCATAGATATTTTATGTTTATACATTTTTTTTATAGATACAAATATTTACGTAAATGCCCTGTTTATAATAAACAGTATTAACAACATTTACCGGCCTGAATGTCTTTGAATTTTTCATAGAAAATTTTCGTCCTTCGACAGGAATCGAACAGTATCCTATATATTGAAGTCTAAAGGCAGTAAATTCGACCTTTCTAACCGAACGCTCCTCTGTGGCCAAATCGGTTAAAGGCACATCAGGCTATATGATTGTTCCGTATAGGATACAGATTCGATTCCTGTCGGAGGACGAAAATTTTCTATGAAAAATTCTCGGACATTCAGCCCGATAAATGTTGTTTAATACTGTTTATTATAAATAGAGCATAACTTAAATATTTGTATCTATAAAAAGAATGTATAAACATAAAAATGTCTTTATATTAATATACACTATAGTATTTATATCTATTTTATTTACATTCATAGCATCATTATTTAATTACCAAACAATTTTCCTTGTGTTTCGATGACACTACTTCATCTTTAATTGTGTATTCCATTATAAAAGAACGAGTTCGATGTGATGTATTTCTCGATGAATTTATCCGTATTCTCAAATTGTTGAAGCCACTGACATGAAAAAAAATTGTTTGATGAAGCGAAACAAATGAGAGTCTAAAAGTAACCGTTCTTTAGAACACTATGCCTGGGTATGACGATAGATTATATCCGGCAGACACTCGGGAGAGTGGAGGTTTTGTGGAGCGTGGAACCATCTCTTAATTACTGTTGTTTCCAGATCCACCCTGATCCCAGGTGGTAGCACCTGTTAGGGTCCCAGCTATAGGCAAATAGTGAACCCCCAAACAAAAACAAAACATGATGAAAATATAAAAATACATTTTTATATTAAAAATACCAGCAATACATTTTTATATTAAAAAATTCCCAACAATACATATTTATAATAAAATGGCCAACAATACGTTTTTATAGCAAAATGACCAATAATACATTTTATTGCAAAATGACCAACAATACATTTTATCTGTAGTTGAAGCCATAAAATAATGTACAAAATATTTAGTTTTCGGCATTAAATAACCCACAGAGGTGTTGATATGCCGCTAAACAAAACCAACCATCCATCTCTAGAATACGTTTCCCGTAGAAGAAATTTCAATAATAGTTGCGGAAGGCTATTGTCTAGTAGATTAATCTCCGGTTGACGAATATTCCTTGTTAATTCAATGCATCATTCAAAGAAGATGGTTGCTATAAGAATTTCTATGATGTAAACATTTCTCTCTGTTTCAGAAATAAATTAATCTAACCTAAACAACGAATATGAGATTTCGTTTGTGATGCGACATTGAAATTGTTTTTGGTCTCGACAAGGGCTTTTTTTTTTTAAAGAAAAGAGTGTGGAACTGCGGTGTAATATAATTTCCCCAAAATGGTAGTGAATTTTGGACAGTTTCTTCACAGATGAAGACGAGACTTGAACCAACAGAGATGTGATTCTACAGAAGGATACTGAGAATGCCAGGAACGAAACATGTGAGTAGCGTGGAAATTTGAAGAAAAATGGATGCGCACATACCTAAAATCAGAGTTGAAATTTCTAGGACACATAAGGAAAGAGGGTTTGAAGAATTTGATACCCACAAGACACACTGAACGCCAGCGGGAAAGAGAGAAAAACAGATAATAAGCTACGTTACGAGTTTTTCTAAATAGATGACAGAAAAGGAATTAAGAACGATAGTGAAAAGTCAACCTCGTTAAAAATTCCAGTGGATAGGAAGTTGTAGAGAGCCATATCCTCAAGGGACACGGTACATGGAAGAAGAAGAAGAAGAAGAAGAAGAAGAAGAAACATCTTTATCATCCTTAGGATATATTTTCTCCAAGAATCACAAGAGATCGATAGATAGATAGATAGAGAGAGAGAGAGAGAGAGAGAGAGAGAGAGAGAGAGAGAGAGAGAGAGAAGGGGGGAGAGAATTTTTTTCACATTGCTTCAAGCAGTAACCATTTTCTTAGAATCAAAATTCTTCCTTGCGGCTGCTTTTAAAGTGACTAACATGGTAGATTCCTTGCAGAAGTTCGTAGAATGAAAAATATAGCCAAGTAAAGATTCCCAATAACTGAACAAAAGATGCATCAACCTACTATATATATATATATATATATATATATATATATATATATATATATATGTATATATGATAATAAATCTACTGTCTTTTCTAGCCTGAGGGAACGTCTCGAAGGATGCTACGAATTGCACATTGAATCTTTCCTGGAAACATCACTCAAGAAAAAGCAGCTCCATTGTTATCTACCTGCCGTCTCGTAAGTCATTCGGCAGAGAACAGACTTTACGGGGGTGGGGGCATTGTTGGAGAATAAATCATGGGCTTATCAGTGGCCTTCGCCTGTGCACGCCATAACACGGACACAGGATCATTGGCCATCTATTCAAAGCAATGAATTCAGTAAATATATGATGACACGAGATGCCAATTGCTAACAGATGCGAAGAATAACCGTGAAGAGAGAAAGAATCAGATATGATGATCCTAATGAAAAAATATAAAGTAATAAATAAAATAAAATGTTCACTTATCATTTTTAAAATTAGTATCACCCCATGCAAGGCAGTAAAGCCACTAAAACACAAGGGGTTATAAGGTGTGGAAGAATTATGGAAAGAAACATTAGCGGAAAGAGAAAAGATTAATCAGTAGGACAGTAGTTGATATTGCATTTAAATTTTTACAGATTAAAGTTGACTGGAAAGCATGGAACTGAAAGGGAGTTCCACAGGCAAGAAGTGCGAGAAAGAAACTGAATTTACGGCTATAACTATATAGCTCAACTATAAATTGATGAGATCTCGACGCCATTGTTGTATTGCAAATAAATTCATAAAACCTATGTATATATAACAAAGAGCGCATCCAAAAAATTGCCAATATTCTAAGTATGGACGAATGCTTATATGTTTAATTTTTATGTTTATGGGGGAAGAATGGTCAGTGCCAGGGAGCAAGCGTTTGTATAGTGTGGATATACAAGAAATTAACCTTTTATGGTGAATTTTAATCTCTGATTTGATGATCCATTTTTATGATCTGTTTTTTAGCTTTATTTTCAAATAATATATTTTAATAACACGTTTCTTGATTCTTGGCCACTGGCAAACCCTGTATTTACGAACCACAACAGACTGAGTGCCAGAACTTGCTACGCAGGGATGCTGTAAAGCTTCTACGTGACTTACTGTCCCAAATCGGTCCGAATTGGCAAACATCAGTATTATTTTGGAGAGGACTTTTCGTTTGAGAACTTTTTAACTCATTGCAAAAGAAATGTTAGCAGAAAAATTGTACTATTCTATATTTAATCATCAGTCATTTCTCACCTAATACTTATTCTCCTTGTTAGAAATATGGAGTAGCTGTAAAGCGTGTGGGCTATTGAAAAAGTCGTATGTTTGTATCTGCACATGGCGTTCAAACGCAATCGGCCCTAAAATAGAATTTGAATTATTGTTTTACTTTTCACCAGCCGCATAGTTTGCTTTGTCATGATGGATGTATTCCTTACAGTAGATGGACATGCTGCTGTATTTGTTTAATCAACCCTAACCATGACAAATAAATCATCATCATCATCATCATCAGCAGCAGTAGTAGCATCGGTATCATCATCATCATCAGCAGCGTTCTCACGGTCACACCCTGTCACAGGACTGATGCTTGATGTCTCACCTAAGTCCCTGACATGTGGCCTTGGATTCCATCGGAAGTATTCTTTGTCCGTGCCATTGATTTCAGTCTAGGAAGACCCCCCCCACTGATATTGCGTTATCAACGCACCAGTAATTCAGTTCCATGTGCAGATTTAGCCTGCAGCCAGTCGAAACTCCCCACTGGTGAGAACCTCAGATCCATTACCCATGCATAGTTTGGAGACAAAAACAATAAATTAAGCGCCTTATATAAATAGTTAATTACAAATAATAATGATAGTTACATATTCACTTATATTTTTCTTAAAAATAGATTTATTTGAACTTGTATCATTTTTATTCGACATATTATTTGAACAAATTCTTTTTTCTCTTATTTTATTCCATCGTTTCATTCGTTTCATCGACTTTCAAGTGCATATGACATTTAATAAAATTGCAAAGTAATTGTAATTTCTTAATAAAAAACCCTACGGCTGAACAGGTTTACGCACAAGTGTCGAAATCTCGTTTTTTTTTCAAATGTCGAAGTCTCGATGAAACGAGATGAACTTGCCAATTTTTGATTCACTATACACTGGTCGCTTTTATGAGTGACCGTAATTGCTAAAAGTTGGTAATGTTTGCACTAGCTTCAATAAGATGGACAACACTTGATGTAGTTTAAATATTTTTATTTTCATCTTTGGAAAATGGTGAATGGGAACTCTTAATTGTACGTGAGTTACCTTGTTCTTAATTGCACGCGAGTTACCTTGTTCTTAATTGCACGCGAGTTACCCTGTTCTTAATTGCACGCGAGTTACCTTATTCTTAATTGCAAGCGAGATACCTTATTCTTAATTGCATGAAAGTTAACCTTATTCTCAATTACACGCAAGATACCTTATTCTTATTCATGCGTATGTTGTCTAATGCTTAGATGTTCTCACTTTAGGGGAAACGTCTTAATATTGTAAATATTTTGATTACTTTTTAATTTATTTTCGTTTGTTTTTGTTTCATGATTTTTTTTTCTGTCGATCTCTCTACAAAAATAAGAGATTAATTTCCAAACAGTGTAACATATGAATTTGTGAGTAAATGTGCAACGCTATACATTAATGCTGTCTGTGTACTAGCATTGTATAAATGCCCGTAATGTCATCGTAATAAAAGCATTCAGATAACAATATTAGTCAAATGGAAAAACTGAGAGTCTTTGAAAGAGAGACATGTTTGTTTCTAAACAGATTAAGTCTCCATTATCATGTAAGGTTGTTCTTGACCTTCATCTGTCATAAATAACGAAGGATGTAGAAATTGTATTATTCTTACTGCTCGGCCAGTTATTAAAGCGGATTAATGGTGGCTTTTGAGACAAGGAAAAAACAAACTTTACGTGTTCCGAAAAGGTTATGATGCTATTGGGCCCCAACAAATATTTTCAAGAAATTGACAGAAAGTATTTTCATTGTTTCATACAATTTTGCAACTGGAATCATTGTATTTGTTATTTTCAAAACATTGTTTTGGCCGATATCGTTTGATTCTTTTTTTGTTTTTCTTTAGATGAATATGTCTTTTGTTTTTAATTCAATGTTAACCAACATATTCTCCGACCTTTCCAGCATTGTCAAACGTTATGCAAATACGTATGTAATAATAGTAATAAAAATGGAATATTAACATAAAAATTAAACAACAGGAAAAATATGCAAGAACTATATATATTCCCTAAAGAGATAAATAGAAAAAAAAGACGACAAAAAAAAAAGACAAAAAAAAAAAAGACAAAAAAAAAGACAATAAAATACAAAAACAAAACAAAATCTTAACCCGATTTAATTCCTATTACCTAAATTCATTATTCAACAAACTTCCCGGCTAGTATCTTCACTTTCGTTGTTTGCATACTATGCTTCGGCCGATAAATTCTTCAGCCTTTTTCAAATGTATATTATATCCGATGGTGTTTATAATTAACTTGACACTTTTGATTCCTTTCTTAAAAACGAGAAGAAAGAAAAAAATCCTTTATTACAGAACTTGAGGCTTCCGTAAGTAGGCCGGTGAACATGTCAACCGTGACGTAAGAATGAAAACAACAATGATGATGATATGGTGAAATATGCAACATATTCTCCGAAAATGGGATCAATCTTTGCCCAAATATCATAAATTTGTAATAAATATGCAAAAAGAAACTGGTTTTGAATGAGATTAACGGACGGTCACTACGATCTTAAACTTTTCAAATTTAGGGTCAACCGCTATATATCCTACATATCCTCATAATATGCACTTCTTATGCATCCCTTTACGTCCTTGCAACAACCCCATTCAATAACACTGCAACTGGAGTAGTTCTTGTGCCTTGTATTGTACGAAAAAAGAGTTGGGCTTATACCTATCCAGGGATAATGTCATAAATTTCATCCAGAATAAAATATAAAATTTTAATGTTTTTTTAAATGCCATATTCTTTCAGCTTGTAGGTGATTACGGCTGACCACAAATTATTTTTCTTTATCAGCTGACATATTGAGAAAAACGATCGTTGCCATCTCCTTGATTTTGAATTCAGAATTGTCCTTTTCTTAGAAAGGGTGCTATCCATGGCTAGAGTACACAGTTTATGATGTTATTTAACCCCAGCCTAGGAGGGGAACATAAAAAATGTTATCTTGCATAAACATTATTTTATCACGCGTGGCGTGAGTTGGCAATTCTTGTGTAACTTAGAGGTGAAAATGGCCCGCTTGCTTGCTCAGGTATTTCATTTTCTTTTCTTTTGGCATCAGTAGCTGGGGTTCGAGTCCTGGGAAAAGCACAGCGCTCAATTATTGAAACCTTTTGCTAAACTATATTAAACATAGTTCATAACGTTACCTGCAGCAGAATAGTTATAATCAACTAATGTCAAAGAAAACTAATTGTCGACTGCAGTAGTGATAGAATGATTCATGATTCAGGTTTTGAGCCAGACTTCTTTTTCTTTTATGAAACCCATCCCTTGGCGTTCGAAGCTACATTTCATTTTTTACTATCCATTTTTCTCCTCATCCTCTAATCAATTAGGTAGGTTCACTATTTACATTATTCGGACTATTGTCCTCATCTTTGGTTTCGTTTGTTTTCTTTTACAGTATATCAACCTTAATGGGTTATTTAATGCCGACAACGTTTTTTTCCAGGTAATATTTTTGTTTTGTCAAAAATCTATTTCTGTTAATATTTTTTTCCTCAAAAATGTATAGCTGGTAATATTATTTTTTCAAAAATGTATAGCTGGTAATATTATTTTTTTAAAATGTATAGCTGGTAATATTATTTTTCAAAACACGTATAGTTGGCAATATAATTTTTTCAAAAACGTATAGCCGGCAACACTATTCTTTCAAAAATAAAATAACGTATAGCTGGTAATATTTTTTCAAAAACATACAGCTGGCAACATTATTTTTTCAAAAACGTATTATCAGAGGCTTTGCTGTCTGACGAAGTTTATCGTCTTACCCAGGACGCGGATGTAGTTTATCGTCATACCCAGGACGAGTCTTCATCTTTGTTGCCATATTTATTACAACGTTTCGGCAGTTGTACGCTTCTTCAGGTAGTTAGAATGTCGAACAGAACCCTTTATTTCGCTCGCTGGGGTAGACTGTTCTAGTTCCACGTGCCATGTCTAATGGATGTCAGTTATCAGTTATCTCCTGTTAATTCACCTCTGAAAGTTCTCTACTCCCAGGTATTGAACTCACAACTCTTTGGGTCCTGTCATTGGATCTAACCTTAAGGATACATGGCACAGTGGACCTATTTTACATCCAATGATTTTGGTTAACGAATTCGTACAGCAACGCTTACTGCCGTGAAGTAAGTTCAGCTTTCACCCTTTTTGCCTTGTGCCAGATTCATCCAACCATTGGTTTGACCACAATGGATTACTGATAGATTATGGCTAATATATGTCAGAATCGTTGAGTCATTATGAACTCCACAATGCTTTCGTTAGCTGCTTAGTATGTGTTCCACCAGGGATACACACGTTTTTTTTTAAATTCAGAGTTGTCTTTCTCCTAGACTGGTTGCCAGTCAAGGCTGAACAACCCTTCTAGTTAACTAATAGATGTTATAGAAGAGATTGTTATTCGCGCGAAAATTAATTTTACGAAACTCGACTAGAATTCAATCAACCCTTGTTGATTGAAAATCGCCGTACATTCAAAATACAGATACAAATAAATAAATATCAATAGTACATATACCATGAAAAGGTTGAGTCCTCTAATAAATGTAAAATTATCAATGTCAACACATAAACTGATTTTAAAATACGGTGAAATGATTGATGACTGTCATGTGATATTTGACTACACGCTTTCATGTTTATTTTGTGTAACTCGCAGTAATTTGTAATGGAAAGAAATAAGAAGTCAACGACGATGTTAAGTTTTCTCGAACGGCAATTGGTTGGTTTAATCAGTTCGATATTTGCTGTCAGTTATCGTTGTGCCAGACAATCCAGAAAATATGAAATTGTTTTGGCCTCAGGCAGTTTTCTTACGCTCCATTAAAAAGACCATTAATGTAGAATTGAATTTAGTTTTAGTGCCAAATTTTTCAAGATAAAGCTTACATCGACGTCAGAAGGCGTTTTGATAGCGGCTACAAAATTAGTTTCACCTGAAGCAAATCAAGGCAGAATTGAATTAGCCAAAGGCACGATCATGCAGATTTTTCTAGTTGCAGATGAGACATGATTATGATAATCGCTATTAGATAGAATATCACTAGAATCCTACTCATCTAAAATACCTATATATATATATATATATATATATATATATATATATATATATATATGTATGTATGTATGTGATAAAATTCAAGGTACAAGCAAAAAAACTTTCTCTCCACTAAAGTAAATTTGATGTTTGATCATTTGCGCAGATTTCTGGGAGCGGACTTGAACACACACACACACACACATACATACACACACATACATACATTATGCTGATGGAAGCATGGTGATGTAATGGATAGTGGCTTGTATTGTGGAATCGGAGAGCCGAGTTCGAATTCCAGTCGGATCCATTACATTCTTTTATATGCTACTACCATTGGGAAAGGTACGAATCCATCTCTTCTCCTTTATGGGTAAATAGTAGGACAGTCTGGATCCTATATTTTAGGAGAAGAACAATTCTGAATTCAAACACATTGAGTGTTGTTTGGGAAATCTATCTTATAAGTTTTGTTGTAGACGGCGTAAGACTTGACATATAAATAGATGCTTTCTAAAAATCAGGCTAGAGTTGTGTGGTTGATTTTCTTTAGCGGCATATCAACGTCTCTATGGGTTATTCAACGTCGAAGTTTAATAACTTTGAACATAATTTTATGTCTTCAACTAAATATTTTGAATGCAATTGCATGCCAGCAACTACAGATAAAATGTTGGTTATTTTGCGATAAATATGTATTGTTGATAATTCTACTATACATAATTAATTAAATAATTCACTATTTGCCACGTCCTGGGTAAGATGATAAACTACATCCGCATCTTGGGTAAGACGATAAACAGCAAGACCTCTGTTCAGGAGGTTTTGAGGAGAGTGGAACCATTTCTTAATTGCTGGTGTTTCCAGGTCCACCCTAACTCGGGGTGGTAGCAACTGTCAGGGTCCCAACTATGGATAAATAGTTAACCCCCAAACTGGGGTCAAAACACTATGAAACTGTAAAAATCGGTTTTAATAGCAGCAATAATTTTTTCGAGGGAAAAATACTACCAGCAATACAGTTTTAGAAAAAGTATTACCAGCAATAAAAATCTTGTCGACATTAAATAACCTATTGAGACTGATATGCCGTAAGGCAAACCAAACCATTATTTGCCTATAGCTAGAACCCTAATAGGTGCTACCACTCTGGGAACAACAGCAATTAAAAGATGGTTCAACGTTCCTTGAAATCTCCAATCTCCCGATCAGAGGCATTGATACTGGATGTTATACCCGGGACAACCATTGCGCTGGGGTTGTAACGAAAGTCAATATTATTTAGTATCTGTCTATATTTCTGAGATGAAATATTATGTACGCTGTTTACATTATTCGGACTATAGTCCATATCTTTGTCGCCATATTTATCACAACGTTTCAACCCTTCAGTATCTGTTTATATTTCTGAGATGAGGTATCATGTACACTATTTACATTATTCGGACTATTGTCCACATCTTTGTTGCGATATTCGACATTCCAACCTCATGAAGAAGTTCAACAGCCGAAACGTTGTGATAAGTATGGCAACAAAGATGAGAACAATAGTCCGAATAATGTAAATAGTGTCAATATTATTTATATATATTTTGTTTCGAATCATTTTACTTATTTCCCGTTAATATTTTGATTTAAATTGTCCCATGTCTGATTACTTTACCTTTGGTTTTTATAAGCCAATATCAAATATTTTTTTTTTAATTTGAGTTATGACAGTTTCATCTTTTTTTAAATGTGGCCTCTTCACGTATCATGTTTTTCGCCCTTTTCACGTAATAATTTGTGCAATCGTGTCGCTTTTTATATGAAATATACTTATTATGTTAGTAATTAAATTCTTTAGCTTTAGATGTTGGGTTGTTGGATTTTGAATTTAATATTTTTATATTTAATAGGTCGATTCTTTTAAACGTGCTGGTATTGGTAACCTCAACCGAAAGTTCTAATAGGTCGATTCTTTTAAAAGTACTGGTATTCGTGATATCACATCATTCGTCTTTAAACCATTATATTGTGATTCACGTTTTCCTTATTTGGGAAGAATTCTTTTGCATCATTGCCATTTTGTGCTTCCGAATGGCATCTAAGTAAAGAAGTATCGGTTGCATTCTCCATTTTGTTTTAAAAAGAAATGTGCCAAATCCAATTTATTGGATGCATCGAATGGCTTTTAAAAGCCTGCTTTCTGGACACTATTCCATCGTAAGAATCTTCCTTACAGATCCAAAAGATTATTTGATTGGGCATCTTATTTAAAACCCATTAAGGATTTCTTGGACACAAGTTCTACATGGCTTCTCACCATTCCTTTTCCATTCTTATATCTTTTATCATATCAAACTGATATCACAACTGTTTTTTTTTTCATCATTACGCTCAAATATCTCTATATTTGTTACTTGATGTTTACAGAGCTTTGATTATTAGGTCATATGATCAAATCAAGAAAATGTAGATTTGGAAGATTATGCTGCGTCACAATCAGATTTTACATACTTAATTCTTATCTTCTGGCCTGAATTTTGTGGTCTTTCGGAATTAAAAAATAATCCTATAGAATATTACTTTTTTTCGATTCTGTAGAACTGTTACTAGTTTGTAATTAAGGATATGTCTTCAGAAGTCCATGAAATCAATACAGACGTCCCCCAAGGATATCTCCTTGGTCCTACTTTCATTCTGCTTTAGATGAGCGATCTACCAAATAATATACTCAGATCGATAGTAAATATATATGCAGATGATATCACAGTTTATGGGCACACCTCCAAAAATCTAAGTAACCAGAGTCTGGCATCTGATTTCTCTTCTGGCCTCTAACTGCCTAACGTGGGGAAACTGGCTTGTAACGTTCAATGCCCCGAAAACCAAGCTAATAAATTTTTAATCATTATTAATCTGATCCAGAATTTTATCCAGTCTTGCTGAGCGGTTGTATTCTTAAAGAGGTCTCTTGTTTTGACCGTCTACTGGGGCTCATGCTCTCTCCAAACCTCAAGTGGAACTCGTATATACGATCCAATGCTAAAGATGCTCGGCTCCTTGGACTGACTCCACCCGCGATGCTCTATACAAGAGTCAGATCTGACAAGAAATGGAGCTGCCGAATCACTGTCATTTTTGGGATTAGCTACTAATTTAACCTCAGCAAACTGATCAGAATTTCTATCGGTATAGTAGTAAATGGTTGTCTTATCAGCATAGATATCAAAATGAGAACTGATGTCATCAGGAAGGTCACTGATGAAAATTAAGAACTAAGTAGAACCACGGACACACGGGGGGGGGACACCTGCATTATTAAAAAGGATCTAGAAGAGTGGCCATTTAGGATAACTTTCATTTTGCAATTTAATAAGAAAAACTGGATCAGTTCAAAAATTGGTTCAGAGATACCTTAACTTTTCAACTTGAAACCCTGTTAAAAACTTTTGAGATGTCCAAAGCTACATCCTGAGCTTCCATTCTTATCCAGAGCTTCATAGATTCTTTCTGCAATTATTGTCAATACATCAGCAGTTGATTTAAGGAAGCAAAAGTCATATTACTTGTCTGAAAAGAAGGCCCTATGATGTGAGATGCTTAACAAATTTAGCATTGATTAGGGCCTTTAGTAGTTTACTAAAAAAGAGTTAGTAGGCTAATAGGCCAATAATTGGAAGGGTTGGACAGTTCACCTGAGTTCCTAAAAACTGGAACAACAAATGAGGATTTCCAACAAGCATGAAAGCCAGAGGCAGGGAGGCATTTATTATACATTATTACTATTATTTATTATTGTTAAATGTTTTTTTTATTTTGAAATGTTTGAAGGTGTTAAAGTTAACAAGCCATCTTTTGCACCAGTTAACAACAGACTAGATCGTTTTTGACATCAGAGGGTGATGTGCCCTAAACCAAACCAAACCAAACCAACATAACTCTATAATAAATTGTACAGCCTTATAAAAATTATAATTGAAATATATTCAGTTGGTTTGAAATTAAAACGTATAATTCTATAACTAACAACTGTATATCTTCAACATGATCCAGAGAATAACAACTATAATAACAGTATATCGTCAACATGATTCAGAGAATGATAACTGTATATCTTCATGACCCAGAGAATAATAACTGTATATCTTCAACATGATCCAGAATAAATTACCTGTCGACTAAAATATAGAATGTTGCATTAAAAATTTAGAGCACAAAATTGTTTTTCTTTCAGAAATAGTGAGATAAGATTAAAAAAAATTGCATTCAACTCTGAAGCGACACTCCGGTCAAATTTGATTAACCTTTCACAAAATAGAGTTTGTGAACCTGTAGTTGCAGAAGGTTTTTCAAATAATGAACTACAATAGGTTATAATGAATGGAACGACGATGGAGTTGCCGAATTTACCTGCACATTCGCAAGGTGTGAAACGAGCAGTTAAATTAACTATTGAAGCTTCACAAATTTTATATAGACAAGAAGCAGGGCACAAGCACATTATTACAAAATCATTGTGCCATCAAATAAGACCTTCATTTACTTCAAATAGAAATTATCCTGAACAATTTAGCGATATTATGATGTAATTTATTGTGCCACGCAATAATTTTAGTGCAACTTTAAATAAACAATGTAAATTTAAAACATTTTATTTTATAATTTGTACCCCGTTGTATTATGGTCTTATATACACTTTTCGTTATTTTTTGTTTTTATTAATTATGAGCTTAACAAATGTTCTAAGATTGTATTTATTAAATAGCCTTTCTTTGTAATATTTGACGATTTATACGTAATTTTTATTTATTTAATACAGACAAAAATTACATATGTTCTTTGCGTTGATTCCTAATTATAATTCTGGTTTTAATAAATTTTCCATTCAATGAATTTAATGCAAATGGTTTCAACTCTATTTCGATTTAATCTTGTAATAGAAAAATTTTGAAATCAGTTTGTAAGCAAAATTTTGCGGAAATTAGGTAGAATTCGGATATTTCCAAAATCTCCAAGCCTGAAAATATGACTACTTTCTCAAGCCAAAATATATAACCAAAAAATGTTAAAAAATTGAAAGAAAACAGTTAAATCTTTAATCACATATTATTCAAAATATATAACATATAAATTCACAGTAAACTAAAATAATTTAGATACTAATTTGCATTAAAAAAAATCAAAAACATCACTTACTGACTTTCGTTTATTAGGTATTGAATTGTCCCATTTCGTGTCTTCCATAACATGCCTGACGTTTCAGCTAATCCTATGAATATTTATGAGCGTTCCTATTCTTAAAATTAAAAAAAAGTAATAAAATGTTTGCTGTTAAATACGAGTTACAAAATAAAATCCTCGCATTTACCTTTATAAAGTCCCTCAGAGGATGAATCGGGTCGGCTAAGATAAGTATGTATAATCTCTCCCTCTCTTTCTTTCTCTCTCTCTTTCTTTCTCTCTCTCTCTCTCTCTTACTCTCTCTCTCTCTCTCTATATATATATATATATATGTGTGTGTGTGTGTGTATATATGTGTGCGTGTGCAAATATATAGAAAAATAGGAAAGAACACGTTAGGTTAATAATCCGAAGTTCTTTAGTATTTTTTGTTGTTATTTAAAACAAAACAAAACAGTGCTCAATACATAAGTAGAGCCTAAATTATAATTATTTTTAAA
>CAHIKZ030004834.1:55000-70000 GCA_903632075.3 Acanthosepion pharaonis
CGGTGTCGCACGTCCAACCTTCTCACGAGCCGAAAGCCTTCTGATCTGAAACAGCAAAAACGAGCCTGCTTTATACAGCTGCGGACCGACCACGATTTGCATGCGAATCACGAGGCAACGATTTTTCGCGTTAACTAACTGAGACCGCTCGGCATAAAACGGGCGCCGCCATTTTTTTTCTTTTTTACCGTTGGAAGGACCAGAGTTTGCATATTGCGCAGATTCGAACGCGTTTCAGAGGTAAGCCATTTTCACAATTTTCCCCACATTCATTCACTTCAGAGTGTCACGCTAGAACCTCGGTGTCGGTATTTACTCATTTTCTTCCTATATGACAATAACACTGCTTACCAAATCCATAAAATCCACTATCCAGAACAACATATCCCATCTAGACAACATCCAGTTAGTCACAACCACTTCTAAAACCGTCATGGATATGATCAAAACTAAAAACATCCATAACAATAATAATTCAGAAGCAGGCATATATAAAATAAATTGTCAAAACTGTTCCTCACAATACATTGGGGAAACCTGCAGAAATTTAAAAAAAATATCTATGTACAGAAAAAGGATCTCATAAATAATAATAATAACAAATGAACTAGTCACAATAAATTCGACCACAATTTTGATCTAAAAAATGTCACACTCATCAAAAGGGTAAGTAATTTACTCAGAAGGAAAATTCTCAAGAGTGCCACCATCGAATATTACTAAAATATCAATCTACGCCTGGGTTTTTTCCCAATCTCACCTTTCCTGAAAGAATTACTACTTTATCAAGCCAACATACACAACGGAAATAAGTTGAAACATAAAACGAATAAAAACAAACAAAAGAAAAACCGATAACACCATCACTTCAATATTTTAATATGTACAGCACAAAAATCCATTTCATACGATATCAATCTAATCAGAATCCAAACAATATTCATTTTAAAAGAATATTATTGAATATTACTCGCTCAACTTAATTTTCACCAGAATTTGTATTAGGACACTTTGTGCTCTCCACATAATCTGACTGACTTCTCAACCACCTGATGAATATTCATGAGCTTTCTCAAATTTACAAGCCTTGATAAACCAATGCCATCCTCGCCTATATATATAAACGCGTTCAACAAAATGAATTCCTACATTGCCTTGATAAAGTCCCTCTGAGGACGAAGTGCATAGTTTAGTTTTCCTTTTGTCTCTTTTTATTATATATATATATATATATATATACGGTCTCCTTTACGCTGGCGCGCACAATTTCGAACTCTGCCTGAAGGCACATTTACCTTATATAGACTCTCGAATATACAGGTAGATAAATGTAATTCACATTGTTTAAATGAAACAAAAACAAGATTGTCTGTTCAAACACAGAGATCCGCTAAAATATGACATTTAAAGTAAAAAGAAATATATACACGATCGCGGGTGTATGAAACTTAAGTAACGGCCCGGAATAAACTTCACTTAAGCGACATCAACACTGAATCTGTGTGTGTACATATATAAATATATATATATATAGTCTTTCAAAACATTTCACCAGATATTTATATTTATGTTTACATGTAACCATCAATTCATTTCTAATGCTTAATAAACTAGAATGATGTAAGTGTTTTGAAAATAACTAAATTTTCAACAAGACATACATTACATCTATTGTCTTTCCCATTGTAAGATTTGGCTCTAGCTATAATATCCCACGTAATAATAGGTGTATTTCCACCATTTTAAATGTTTGGAGTGAGCAGTGCTATTTATGTATTTTATATTGCCTAAAGTCATTCGATGATGGTAGAAACGAAACTTCGAAGGACATTTTGAAAACGAATATAAAATCATTCATTCATCGATTGTTTAAGGGACAGATCATATTTTTTCGGCAGTTGCATTTATTTTTTAAAAATCAACTTCTCGGAGCATGCATCTGTTTAATATAATATTGTTATGTTGGGATATATATTTATTGACTGTTATAGCTGATCTTAAGTTTATTTTCGTTAAAAATCTTTTTTTATTGTTGATGAATGATTAAAGTGCTTATGAATTAAATTTAGAGAAATTCTTCCGATATCATTTAAACGTTACTCTTAAAAGGTAGAATAAATCATATTATGTAATACCTGTTTCTGTTTACTTTTACCTTTTTTGTTTTTTTTTATTAATATTCTAAATTTCCTTTATGTTTGCTTAGTTCTAAAGCTTTTACGTATTCAAATTTATTATTATTAAATATTTCCTTATTACTGGAGTTAGTAGATAATCTAAACTGGACTGATTTATGCAAATCATCTAGAATTTTATGAGGGTCGTTTGATTCTTTACTTACGTATCTATGGTTATATATCTTTGGCATATGGTTTGTAATAACTGTTATTCAAGTCTAAAGTCACGTCGAGAAAGTTGATCATTTTATTGGTAATATTCAGCTCGTTCTCTTTGAGAAAATTTATCACTTCCTTTCTCAATCGGTCTTTATTTCTTGTTTTACAGAGTATTACACCATCATCTCTGTCTAGTGTCATTAATGTCGAAAATAAATCCTAGTCGCCACAATAATACGATTCCAATAATTTCAAATGCCTCTGCAGAACCATATGTTCCCATAGCAATGTTCAATTCTGTGTTATGTCTTTTGGTCCACAGACAACAATTATGGAATAATATAGTTTCTTTTTGCCAGTTTTATGATTTTGATTTCACGATCGCTAATAAAACACTAATCTTTTGATAAATTGATAGTAACAATTAGTAGATTCTCGGCGATGGACGGGTAAAAATCACAAATATTTGAATTGGATGAACACTGCCGTAAGCAGACATTTTTATAAAAAATTAAATTACCTAACAGTCAGTCGATACTCAGCACCTGCAGATTGCGTTGTGCATAAAACTCCGAGTTGTGTTACTGGTGAAGGATAATAATAGCTCTCTTTAATTACATCGAGCACTGTTTTATTAACACCAGCTCTAGATACATCGAAGGCGTTTACCATGCTAGCCTTCTTAAGTAAGCTTCAGGGATATGGTATTACGGGACTATTATTTCATTTAATCCAATCATTCCTATCTAACCGTGAAATGAAGGTTGTCCTGAACGGGTTCGCTTCCAGTTCCTTCCACACGAACGCTGGTTTTCCTCAAGGCTCTATCCTGGGTCATCCACTGTTTCTGATCTTCATCAATGATTTCATTAGTTTTCCAGTCGGCATCTACACAGACGACACTACCATTTACTATATATATATATATATATATATATATATATATATATATATATATATATTAATTTAAAAATTGAAGTAAAAATATAAAAAATAAATAATAAAATTAAAATTTGAAATTTAAATAGAATAAAGTATAAAATAAGAAAATAAAAAATAAATAATAAAATAAAAATAAAACATAAAAATAAAATAAACTTTAAAATTAAAATTGGGAAATAAATAAATAGATAAATAAATAAATAATAAGGGAAACACCTAACCGATAGCTCTCTCTACAACTACGAGGGTAATATAGAGAAAGGGGAAAGAAACGGGAGGTAACGAAAATAACACTGCCTCGGAAACCACAGTAACTTTAGGAACAAAATGACCACAGGACCGACTTCACAAGACATCATGTCTTGACAAATGCTGACTCATTGCTTACAAAGACTCTGATCTTGACAAGTTGCAGAGAGGCCCGTATCTAGACATGACAAGGAGTTCCGCCGCTAACGAGGAAAAACCAGACGTAACTGGTAATCATGGAGTGTCCGCACGCAACCCGTGGCCTCTTTTTCATTTGCACCGATGCGCGTTCGGCACAAATATCTCCATAGCAGCAATAATATAAAAATATATCTAAATTTAGATAAGTGTAAATATCTGTTATTGCAATTAATATCTACAAAAATACATGCAGATAAAAACGTATAACAGCGCACATATAAACAAGCATCCTTCATTCTATCTATCTATCTATCTATCTATCTATCTATATATATATATATATATATATATATATATATATACGTATCGATCTGGCGATTGTGTTTAAACGTGAAACAGAATCTCGCTGTCAACTTATAAGATAGAGAACAATTAAAAACATTTATCAATCTAACATGTTTCACTTTTATTAAAACTTCAACAGAGAATGAGATATGAAAAAAGAAATTCTGATATTTTTACTTTTGTGTTGCTTGATTTTCATTGGTTAATCAGATTTCAGTGAAAATCAAAGAACATAAAAGTAAAAACATACCAGAATTTCTTTATTTTTTCTCTATATCTCATTCTTGGATACGAAGAGTTCACAGAAAAGCAAAGTCATAATCACCTACGAGCCTCTGTCATAATGATGGCAATAATAATCGCCTACGAGCCTCTGTCATAATGATGGCAATAATAATCACCTACGAGCCTCTGGCATTATGATGGCAATAATAATATTGAATCGTTGAACATCGTAAATCGAATTCTGTCGATTTGGATAGACTTTACTGTCACTTGATCCCTGGCAGAAAAGAAGAAGTTTCTCTGATGTGAAATAGGAATAATTATAAGTTCTACATAATCGTTGAGTCGATCCTTTATGAGAAGAGCAAAGAAGAATTGGAGCGAAAATAGAATCCGAAGTGCAAAGGGATTGGAATGATGCCGTAAATTGGTGGATATATTTGTATCAGTCACGGCCTTAGGCCATCTGCCAGAGAATTTAGACGTAAATAAACGTATAAATATAACTTCGGTAGATAAAGTTAATCCACATTGACGTCTGTTACTTTAATATTTCATTTATCGCTTTCGTTTTTAAACCGGATTTTAATCTTTTTGTTCGTCTTTAATTTCATTTTCTGGTTCATTACAGTCGCAGGAAAGAGCAGCAATAATAATAATAATAATAATAATAATACTGGTGTGAAAATGAATTCCAAATTTAATGCTAGGGTCGCTCCGAAAAAAACAAAACATCCCTCTATTTTATTAAGTTGGTTCATGATGTCAGATACTAATTTTATTGCAGTAGATATTTTATATTATATGTTATTCGATAAATATTTTAAATTTAGTAATGTTATTCCATTTCTAGTGTTACTGAGGTAGGAGTTAAAGCTTCCTGTTTTGTTTCCATTCTTTAGTTCCACCAGTACAGAGCATTACAGACAGGGTCTTGCTTGCCAATTCCACAGAACAGAATAAACATTCATTTCCTACAAGTTCAAAATACAAAAAAAAAAATTCCTTTCAGACAGCTTTTTCCCAAGATAGCTATTATGTGGAACAAACTCCCATGTGGGTACTCCCTGGGACACTAACCTTAGCCTCTTCAAGTTAACGGTCATCTTAATTTTATTCCACCACATATTTCATTCATATAAAATGCATATTATTGTTTAAGAAGTAACTTTTTATTTTGAAAGGCTCTCAAGCCCTGGATTGAGTGAATTTTGATATCTGAAAAAGACAGCCGTTGAGCGACAGTCTTGCAGAATAGCTTCTGACATAAAAGAGCAATTATGCGTTATTGACTTCCTTTTGGGTTATTGCACTCACTAACATTTATCAAAGCTTGCTAAAGTTTACAGTGACCAAATAGAGGATATGAGCACAGTTATGCAGTAGTAATAACGATATGTGGGGCAAGTTATATTCTCGCCGTTGAAAAATGGCATCACACATACATCTTACCAACGTCGTTGTGAAAACGTGGAAATAAGTTGTATTTTGTCGCTGAAAACGTGCTCTATGTAACGGAGATTTTGGTCTGCCGTATCTATTATAGCTGGATTCATCGATTCAAACAAATGGTATGAGTAAAAATCGGAAACTATCTTGAAGAAAACTAAGAACAAATTGTCTCAGTGGATAACATAGGCTCAAGAGAGAAGAAAGTTGAAAGTTAATAAAAAGTGCCAGATAAATTTCATGTCTCTGCTTGAGAATTGAAAAATTAAACGTGGAATATAAATTTAACCGATCAAAATGCAACAAATATAATTGTTTGGAACAGTCCTGGAGGTAATTAACAAAAGTTTGGATGAAGTGGAATTTAAAGAAAGAAAGAAGTTGACGCAGAAGTAATAATAAAAAAAATAAAGAGAGAAAATTCTTCAGAATGCGATAAAAAAACGTAGTTGATATAAAGGAAAAAAGAAAGAAATAAAGGAAGAAAAAAGAGAAAGGAAAAATGAAGATGAATGGTAGTGGAAAGAAGATAAAGAAGTTAAAAAGAAGCCATAATAACAGTAAAGAAAGAAAGGAAGAAACTAAAAACAAAAACAACAAAAAAGACGAGAAACAGAAGCATTAATGAAAGAAAGAGAGAAAGAAAAAAGCAAAGAAGGGGATGAAACGAAAAATTAAAGAAAGAGAGAACGAAAGAAAGAAAGAAAGAAAGAAAAGAAACAAGAAAACGTTGCCGTACTGAAAGACAGAGAGAAAAAAAGAGAGAAAGGGAAGACACAGAAACTTGTTCAGTCATAAAAGAAAGAGAGAAATAAATAAAAAAGAAATAAAAAAGAAAAAGAAACGAGAAACGGTTGAAATAATGAAATAGATAAACAAAGAAAGAAAAAGAGAACAGCGTGACATATAAGAGTCCAAGGGAGAAATTTAAAATGATGATGATGATGATGATGACTCAGAGATAATGATAGCAATGTCGACGATGACAACATCCAAGCGGGAACAAATTAATAATAATAATAAAACGACCCATAAAACGAGAAGATATAAAGCAGTAACAGCATTCAATTTGGAAAAAAAATATGATGCCTGGATATGTTTTTTCCATAACCAGAAGGTAGTTGGAATGACACGTTGAACTTTCATCTTTTGTGACACCTGAAGTGTTACTTGATAACATTAATATTTTCCAAATGACCTACGACAAGTACTAGGTTGGTATTAGTAAAGCGAAAACACAAAACTCATTGCATTTATCTTAAAGTGCTATTAGCCAAACAGATTAAATAGGGTTGTGTTTCGTGCTTTGAAAATCACCATTCGAAATCAGTTCTTAGATTCGAACATTGTCACCATTGATTGTGTTCTCATAGCGTACCCCAAGAAAGGATGGTCCCAATATCTTATCTAAGTATAATGCGATAGATTAAGTATTAATAGTAGCAAGTAATAATAATTATATCACCTTTCGCCATATCTCCAGACAGGATATTTTTGTAGACATTTTGAGGTGGCAAGAAATTCTGAAAGAGTTTGATTTACCATTATTTTTTCAGAGAGGTTTGTGCTAATAAAATCCATCCATATTTAGAATTCAATTTGGATTGTAATGAATGAAGACATGTCGCCATTTTAAGATAGAGAAGCGAGCGGAAGAAATAAAGACACTTCATTTTTTAAGATTGAGAAACGATCGAAAAAAAATGGCGACATTTCACCTTTCTGAAATTGAAAAGCACTTGTATGAAATGAAAATCTCGTGTATTTCAGAGAGAGAGAGAGAGAGAGAGAGAGAGAGAGAGAGAGAGAGAGAGGGAGAGAGAGAGAGAGAGGCGATCGTAATAAATGAGAGTTTTACAAAGGTGGGAAAACTATCCTGAAAAGTGACGTCTATTTAATTAAATCTGGATGAGGTTTTCTTCGCAATTAAAAATGAAACCCCTACATTTTTCATCGGCCTTCAATTTCGTCCCTCCCCTGCTTCTTTATCGTCTTGAAGCCCATACTGAGAATCTCATATCTTTGTTGCAATGAAAAAGCAAATTTTGGCACGGTTTATATAAAGTCAATAATACGTCCAATGTTGCCAATTATTACTGGACTTATCAATTTAATTTTCTTGAAAGCATTTGTCTTTATGATAAACTGTTATGTGCCAGACGCTTAAATCATCCGTATCGATATATTGATGAAAAAAGACGCTTCGATTAGGTATTAAGAAATAAAAACTTCGCTTGCGTATCAATGCTTCTGTGTCGTATTCAATGTGCAACGAAGGCTTCCTGATTTGTAGCCTTGTGTCAAACTAAGCATAGGTTATCAAATCGATTGAACGAGAGACAAATATTGATATAATGAAATAGTTGGATAGTTAAATATCCCAATAAAAAAAACGCCTATAGAGCAGCGGAATTTATGGGAGGTAATCATCTCTTCTGGTAATATCAGGCAGGATTAATGCATCATTTGAGACCAGGAGCAAAGGAGAATTGTATCTCAAAAATAGATACATTGATCGATCAATAGATAGACAGAGAAATAAAAAATATGTTTAAATTTAGATAGATAGCAACAAGACCGTGATACAGACACACACAAATTTATATATATATATATATATATATATATATATATATATATATATATATATATATATATATATTAGATTTCAGAGGTTTGAGGCGACTCCTACTAAGTTTGTAAGAGAAAATTATGATACATGGTTAAAAAAATTGAGACATTATTATTTATTAGAGATTTTATTATGGCAAAAACAACAAAAAACATTTTATGATTAAATTTTTGTCTCGTTAAAATATCCTTCTTTCGCCTTGATTACTGCAGCAGAAATTCTTGTTAAAAGCTTTTTAAAGTATAAATTTTATAACTGATTCCATTCTTTTTCAATGTCACTAAGCTCTTTTGTAATTTTTGGGATGGAAAAGCTTCACCCTTTTTCATGTTCATCCGATTCTTCTGGGGTCGTTTTCGAAATCTTGAGCCGTAGTATATATATATATATATATATATATATATGTGTGTGTGTGTGTCTGTATATATATATATATATATATATATATATATATTATAATTTTTTTAAAAATATGATTGCATCGCGACACAGAAATTACTGTTTCGAAGTTGGTCAGCAGTATTTAAGTTTATTTCCAATATTAAACCTTAACTACTGGATGGCAGTTTCATCCTCAAGCGTTGTTTTGGAATAATTATGGTACGGAATGTTTTACTCATTTATAGTTTGAAATGGAGGTCTAGGGTTTGTTTTTTTTATTAAGGGGTCACTGCTTTGATGGAAGTAAGAAAACTAAATTTAAAAACTACAGTCAACACAAAATTGAAAAGGGTAAACTTCCTCGACATAACTTTAGACTTAATGAATAACATATACCTACCTTACAAAAAACCTAACACTAACCCCTTGTATGTATACCCCAGGTCAAACCATCCTCTATCCATAATTAAGCATATACCCTCATCAATAGAGAAAAGAATCAGCATGGACTCCGCGAATGAATATTCCAGAAACACAGTAATTTTTACAATAAAGCTCTAAAATTAAGGCTACAAACACGCTAACATCAATTATATAAAAAAACAATAGTACAAACCAAATGAAAAGCAGAAAAAGAAAAATCATTTGGTATACGCTACCCCGTTCAACCAAACGATAAGCGATAAGATAGGACTAGCTTTAATCGAAAAACATTTTCCTACTGACAAACTTAGTAAGATCTTTAATAAAAACACCCTAAAATTAAGTTATAGCTTCACTGAATTATAAAAAAGCATAATAATAAAATTCTGAAAAAACACGCATGCCAAAATCAAATAAATAAAGACCGCATAGAATCTGTGGTATGACCCCTGCCCTTTATGGCTACATGAAAAACTACACATTATTAAGTCTCTAAAAAACGAAAATTTATTAAATCAAAGAAACGAGATAACGGTTTTTTGACGACACCACCAAATATTCGCCTTAAATAATTAGCATTTTATAAAAAAAAATTAAATGTTTTAAAATCTATTAACAAGTTCAATTAAAGCAATAGGTTTAAAAACACAACCCAATCATAATCTTAAAGCCCCTTTAAGAAAAAACAAATAAATAAACACCCAAAACTACCGGAACTAAAACATCAATCAGTTAAAAACTTAGCATAAACAATTAGAAACTCCCCCCCCCACACAAAAAACTCCAAAAAACAAAACAAAAAACAACAGAACTACTACATCAATCAGTTAGAATTTTAGCAGGAAGTCTGTTAAGATTTGCCATTGTAGCCAGACAAAAAAAACAAAACAAAACAAAACAAAAAAACAACCCAAACTTACACGACTCCAAAAACTTGACATATCACAAACACCCCTGCTTCCATCAAAGCAGTGATCCCTTGATAAAGAAAAAACAAACCCCAGACCACACCTCCATTTAAAAATTATAAGTGAGTAAAACATTCTGTACGATAGTTATTCCTAAACAACGCCAAGGTGGTTAAGGTTTAATATTAGAATTAAACTTAAATACTACTGACCAGTTTCGAAACAGAAATTTCTGTGTCGTGATGGAATCATATTTAAAAAAAAATAATTGTAATCTAGGCTCTACTTCTGTAGCGAGCACTGTTTTTTAAAAACAAAAATACTAAAGAACTTCGGATCATCTATCTAACAGTTCTTTCCTATTATATCAACACACACACACACACACAAACACACACATATATATATATATATATAAACCTAAAAGAGCCAGGCAAAACTACCTAGGTTTCACCTACGCGAATCGTCATGGTAGTCTGGCCAAAGAGGTTCCTCTTTGGCCATCGTATCCTGACGATTCGCGTAGGTGAAACCTAGGTAGGTTTGCTTGGCTCTTTAGGTTCATAGTTAGATTTGCTCTACTTAGTGTATTAAGCACTTTACTTAGTTACTTTTGCTTTACTCGTTTTGTTGGGTTTTTTCTTTTGACTCTGAGCTTGGATTCTGGACGATTATTTTCGCCTCAATTACATGTTTTTAGTTATTTCTTTTTTTATTCCTTATTTTTACTTAGGTATTGGTTTGTTCATTTACAAGCCAAAATAAGTAAGGTTTTTCCTGACGAGTATAATTACTTATATTTATAAGATTATATATATATATATATATATATATATATATATATATATATATATATATATATATTGCTTCCCTGTGACTTTTCTATAAATACTTCCATGATAATTGTTCGGATAAGTTTTTTTGCAATGGTACCTAGAGTTTATAAATTTAATCGCGGTACTAGTTGGAATTGGTTAGATATAAACCTACATTGTTTACAAACAGTTTCTTTTCTTGCACTTTTCGCTTGTGGAATTCTCTTTCAGATTATTGCTATCCAGTCAAGTTTGATTTTCAAAAATTTAAATGCAATGCAAATTGTTATCTTCTGTCTTCCTGCTTACACTTGTCTTTGTTTTAATAAAGCTTTATTTTCTACTTCTTTCACACCCAGTAACCTCTTGTGTTTTAGTGTCTAATGAATTTACTGGCTTGCATGGTATATATATATATATATATATATATATATATATATATATATATATATATATGAAGAAATATAGTTTTAAGGTGGGCGCAATCGTCAGGCCGCGCCTCATATATATATATATATATATTAAAATTGTGTGCATTTAAAGCAGCATTTTTCATTCATACATGTTTCATGTGTGATGTCATGAGCTTCGGTGCGATTTTCGCTTCCAGCGTCTGATATGCACGTGTTTATCGTTGCTTGAAAATCTGCCATGTAAACAGAAACAGACTATCATCACTTTCTTGTCCGTGCGTTGCTTCATATATTGTAGTGTAATTGTCATCTTTGATAATGGCTTATGTAAGTCGAAAGCTTAGATTGGATTAAAAAATATGTATCAATTTTGTGATTTTCTTTCTTCCTTTAATGATAATGTTATTAAGCTTATCAGACGATATGAAAAGAATTTACATAAAATAAATAGTCAACACTTGCCTATATTATTTAATGAAACATGTATGAATATATATATATATATATGTATATATAAAAGTCTGAAACATTAATATTCCATGGTTATAATTTATTACATTGGAATCGTAATCACGATCCAATTCATCAGACCAACAAATTTGTAGGTCTGATGAATTGGATCGTGACAGCTGGATCTAGACAACTGTGTGTCTTTAAAAATCATTCAAAAGTAAAAATATTATTTAATTAATGATAAAAAAATACAAAATGTCTCGTTTATTTTTTATTTTTCTCTCTTTCTTTTTCACAAGTTTTGGTAATTTTCTTTGCTCTAAAATGGAGAGAAATATATTGAGAAAATTTTCAAATTTCTCCACTACCCACATCATTTTATCCTCAACGCTAAAAAACGAGATTACAAAATCCGCAAAACCTAAAGACAGACACCACCAATGGACAATAGGCGATATAATTAGGAAGGACAATAAATACAACACTGATTCAAATGCTGGGATTTGTCAAATAAATTGTTTACAATGGAAAAATGTTTATGTGATCACGTGATCTAAAAGCCCGCATCTACGAACACATGAGAGACTTGTCTTTTGACAAACAATAAAACTCTCTCGTTTTGCATGGAAACAATGCTGGAGTTTTTCTCACCTGAGTCCATCCTTCAAATCTACAAATTAACCATTTGTGCTTGCATTGAATACTGTTGCCATATATGGTCTGGTCCCCCCGCTGTTTATCTCGAGGTCCTAGACAAAATCTAGAGACGGATATTCAATGTGATAGGTCCTGATCTGGCATCTCATCAACAGTCAATTTCTCAAAGACGTACTGTGGCTTCCCTCTGTCTTTTCTACAAGTATTTTCATGATAACTGCTTTGACGAACTACTTTCACTTTACCCAAACTGCACGAATTTAAGCGTGTTACTAGGCTGGCATCTCGGTCCCAGCCTTTCATTGTCGAAACGGTTAAATGTAACCGCCTCTTCTACTCCAACAGCTTCTTCTCTCGCACTTCCTAACAGTGGAACTCCCTTCCTCTTACTTGCTTCCCTGATAGCAATAATCTTTAGATATGCAAATTTAATGCCAATCGACATCTTCTGATGCATTGATCTTGATCCACCTCCTTCTCTTTATCCTTTCTTCAAACATCACTCTTTACTCTTGCTCTCACTCGCTGTAACCCATTGCAGCCTAGTGACCCTCCCGTCTTGCTTGGGGTGATATGCTTAAAAAATAAAACATAACTTTGAGTTCACTAATGCCACCCTAATTAAAAAAAGAACATAATTCTTTAAGGAGAAAATAGATTGAAAACTTAATAATAATATTATTACCGAATAAAAAAAATCTAACATATCTATCTAATACAAAAACTACATGCTTTAAGAGATCAGCCATAAATTAGAATGATATGACGTGGTAACCCGCCGCTCTGGTTCACGGCATAAAGGTGAAGTCATTAGAAGTCTCACTAGACAGACGCACATACACAATTACGAATGCACAATCCGATGCCCACTTAGACATACAAGAATCTTCACAAACTTATATACATATAGAATTATCTACGGTTTTAATGCACGTGACACGTGTCTGACCAATGAGAACTGATCCGAACAAAACAGAGTTTCTGTTTTTTTGTCGGTTTTTGCATTTGAAAATTTGAGACTTTGATCAGTTTTCGGGGGGTGGATCGGGTTGTGAACTCTTCGAATGTCTCGTAATTAACAAGAATTATTTATTATAATAATTATACAAGTAATTGATAAAGTAAAAAAGAAAGATTCAGATTTTTTTTTTAACTTGAGTATTTCGATGCCACTTGGAAAAGAAGAAAACGTGTCGTCGATGGAAGTCGATTGGGAAAAGATAAAAATGAGATGACACATACAGAAAACAAACCTGTTAAACTTATTCACACTCTAGATTGTTAGTAAATGTTTAGTTGAAAACGGTTTCGATATTAAAGGGACAGACGTTCGTCTAGCGTGATGGTTGCCACCGCGGAGAGTGGAATCGGCGAACTTAGTGTTTTGCATACACATTTACACTTTACGAATCCATCTCTTTTCTCACTAGCTATAAGTTAGCAGAATAGACTGGCACGTTTCGCCTTGGGTGGCAATCAGCCTAGGAGAAGAAAAATATCTCAAATCAAAATCGTGGAGAAGGCAGCGGAAATCACTTCATTATAATCATGACTATCCACAGATAATAAAAAAAAAAGAAGAAATATTTGGAGAGCCATGATCGCCTACTTTCTGAAGAGACATGATGTCAATAAATTTGCGAATTTTCGGGGAAACGCAGACTAAAAAACGCTTCCCCGAAATCTCGTGTTTGGTCATTTGGATAGGTTTTCGAAAATGAGTCGGCATTTTCAAGACACTCTGTAATATACGTACCAAAGCAAGAAATGCGTTCCTGTCTGCTATTCTTCAAAAATCAGAATCTACAAGAGCAACGCTAACGACGCCGCCCTCCGATTTATCTATTGTGATGAAGATTTTCACTTCGCCGGTCAATAGGACGAGAAACTTGGAATTGTTTTGCGTTGTAAGAAAGCACCAAATCCCGGGAAGTGTCAAATGTTTGCTTTTCTTGCCAACCGTCCGCAGGCTGTTATGGAGATGAGCTGTCAGTAGAGATACCCGCTCTTGTCAATGTACGATTAGACTCGGAGAGACGAAAGAAGTCAATATTCCCATCCATGGGCCCCAGTCAAAGGTTGATAGTGGAATGAAAAATGTCTATATTTGAAAAATAAAAACAGTTAAATACATATATTAATGTGCTTCGTCAGTTTACATGTATCTATCTATCTATCTATCTATCTATCTATCTATCTATCTATCTATCACAATCTGTTCCTTTCTTTCTTTCATTCTTTCTATCTATCTATCTATCTATCTATCTATCTATCTATCTATCTAAGTCTGTTCCTTCCTTCCTTCCTTCCTTTCTATCTATCTATCTATCTATCTATCTATCACAGTCTGTTCCTTTCTTTCTTTCATTCTCTCTCTCTCTCTCTATGTATCTGTCTATCTATTACAGACTGTTCCTATTTTTCTTTCTTTCTTTCTTTCTTTCTTTCTTTCTATCTATCTATCTATCTATCTATCTATCTATCTATCACAGTCTGTTCTTTATCTATCCGTCGAACTACCTATCACAGTATCTATCTATCTATCTATCTATCTATCTATCACAATCTGTTCCTTTCTTTCTTTCATTCTCTCTCTCTATGTATCTGTCTATTACAGACTGTTTCTATCTA
>CAHIKZ030004834.1:72500-115000 GCA_903632075.3 Acanthosepion pharaonis
TTATCTAATCAGAATCCCTTTGGCAATTTTAAAAGCAAAATTGACTTCCTTCTTTATTAGTGAATTTAGTCTTAACATGTCTTTTCCTAACATTAATTTTAAATTCATGCCAAGGATTCTGATCAGGTGTCTGCTTAGGCCATGACAAAAATTACACAATAATCTGTTTGTTCTAACGTGAGTTAGTATATTACTGAGCACGTGCGTTCCACCATGCCATTACCTCAGATAAATAATGGACCATTTTGTTTTGATTGAGAGAAAAAAACAGAAGAAAAAGTATATGGAACGAAACAGAAATCATATTTAATACTATTGAGAAAGAAAGAAAGAAAGAAAGAAAGAAAGAAAGAAAGAAGGAAAGAAAGAAGGAAAGGAAGAAAGAAAGAAAGACAGAAAGAAAGAAGGAAGGAAAGAAAGAAGGAAAGAAAAAGGAAAGAAAGAAAAAAGAAAGAAACAAATAAATGATATGAGAGTCGATAATACTCATGCATTTAACATCTAATTCAGTAAAATGGAAAGCCTAAGCAACTTTGAATGGGTAATTGGTAGCAACTCCTGATAAAAAGATTATGGTTCCGAGTTCAAATTCCAGTCAGGTTTCTTATATTCTCTTGGAAGCCCTTGGGAAAGATAAGAATCCAGTACCCTGCCCTCAGCTTTAGTTTAAATGGGATGAGTTTTATATAAAAAAATTCATCATTATTCTCAAAAATCTTTTAATGCAATATTTACTGGCAAAAAAAAAGAAAAGGAAAGAATTATTCTTACAATCTAAATACATGTTTCAACCTTAAATAAAAGCCGTAAAGACAAATCATTCAAGAATGATAATTTCAAATCTTTTAATTTGTACCCCCTTACTTCTTTAAATAACGATCAGCATTCATATTTATGATTGTTATTACAATATTTTGTTAAAAGTTAAGCTCAAATTTTTAACAATACGAAAGTATGAGTATTTAATAGTGTCGTGAAACTGGCAAAGATCTTCTTCCATCATTAAAAGAAAAATTATGATTCAAATATAAAAAAAAGAAGTGATAAAAAAATAAAATCTCTCTGTTCACTGGCACGATCATATTTTTCAGCAAATAACTTTCGTTATTTTACTGACATACATACAGCTGGCTTGAATATTTGAAAAAAAAAAAGCTTCAATTTCATCTCATCAAACGACAAATGTTTATCGTAAAATACTTGTTTATTAAATTACAATCCACAGTGATATTCTATTGAACTTTTTGTTTATTGAAGCGTATTTGAGTTTATTTATTTAATAATTAGTTATGAATTAATGTAAATTAATGTACACAGTGGATAACTAAAGCGTTAGTTAGATCCAGTGACAGGACCCAAAGAATGTGAGTTCAATACCCGGTTAAGGCAGTGGAGAACTTTCAGAGGGAAATTAACAGGAGATAACTGATAACTGACATCCATTAAAAATGGCACGTGGAACTAGAACAGTTTAACCTAGTGAGCTAGATGAAAAGGGTTCAGTTCGACATTCCAATCACCTGAAGAAGGCCGGAGCATACAACGGCCGAAACGTTGTAATAAATATGGAGACAAAGATGAGGACAATAGTCCGAATAATGTAAATAATACCTCATCTCAGAAATATAGACAGATACAATATGTTTATTTTCTAATCGTAGCTTAGATGTGACACAAAGCTGAAAGCATGGGACACCTAGTGAGCATCGAACTCACTTTTCATTTGTAATTGATCTAGGGAAACAGGTTTGCTAACCATTACACCAAGTTAAAATGGCTAATTATTATTAAATATGTAAAACTCTTCTATAAAAATAATCCATGTAAATATATATGCATTAATATGGAAAATAATGAAGATTTTTAATAATATATGAAAATTTTATGAAATACACTTTTTGAGTGTGACAACCTTGGAAAGGTGGGAATGTCATTTGGGGTAAACGATGTATTGGGCAAAAAAAGGTTGCGAACCTTTGTTCTGTCGTATCGGCCTTTCGGAAGGGTTTTTACGGACGACCAATTCGTGGAAGATTGTTTGCGTCATCAAACATCTTGCGTTCTTTATTATGGGGTCTGCTTCGTCGGTGTAACGACATTCAGCTCCTTCGAAATTTCTTCATATCTGTTTCCTACTTTGTATTTATTAACAATTAATTGAATGAAATCAAAATTAATCTCTTTGTCCTTGTCATCGAGAAAAAGTTCAAATTACTGTATGAATTCTACGAAGACAACGCTCTTTGATTTTTATGGTTTATCAACGCTTTGCTGGTTGTTTAGAGTCGAAACACAGTATCCAATGTTTCCAAACGGAACCCCATCTAAATAATGATTAGAATCGACAAGATTTTATTTCAATGAACGAAAGAGCGCGGTATTTTCAACGCGATTTGAAGCTCGACGATACAGGGTTACAAAAAGTATCGACCAAGTTTTAGGGGTGCGTCAAATGAATTTATAAAAATGGGAAATAAATCAGATTCAAATAACCAGCCAATTTATATTGTTTTATATAAACCGCACATCATTTATAATTGTTTGCTTTGATATTTATTAGCAATGCTTTTGTTGTTGTTGTATGTTGTAATGAAATTTGAACTTACCAAAGCGTGTATGAAGAAAGTTATTTGATAAACGTTCAGCTTTACATACCCTACGAATACACACGCAACTCTCTTCTCATTCACCATTTCTCTACACACACACACACCTATATATATAGGTGTGTGTGTGCGTGCGTGCGTGTGTCTAAAAAAATCATTTAGAGTTGTTAATATTAATGTTTATTACATCGAGCACTTTTATTAACACCAACACTATATGTGCAATATATTATAATTCTATATATAGTATAATATATTGTACATATAGTGGTGGTGTTAATAAAAGTGCTCGATGTAATACAACATTAATGTTAACAACTCTAAATAATTTTTTACACATACACACACAGACACACACACACAGACACACACAGACACACACACACACACACACACACACACATATATATATATATATATATACAATTCCCGTTTATTTTAAATGCCAAATATAATTTTTGAAATTAAAAACTCTGATCTCAGTATATAACTGCGGCAAGATTTTCATAACAAGATATTTAAAAAAAAAATTAAATTACGTAATGGTAAGTCTGTACTCAGCACTTAAGGATAGTGTTGTGCATGAAATTCCGAATATATATATATATATATATATAAATAAAGCATCGCACAGTTAGTGTTGGTATTAATTAAACAGTGCTCGTCGTATAATAACAAAGCTAAAAAATATACATTTCTTCTTTACGGGTGGCACAACTGCGAATTTCAGGCTTACTTCAGTCGTCGGGTGGTGATTGAAATGTTGAAGTTTTCAATTCACATCTGAAAATTGCATTGAGCATGAAACCAGCGTTGTGCTAGCGGTAAGAAACAAAATGTACACTTTTTTTTTATTTGCACACACACACACACACACACACACACACACACACACACACATATATATATATATATATATATAATGGACTCTCCCGTTAGTTTCGACGTATGAGGATCTGACAACTTTACCAATTGATTCAGTTATGAAATTTTGTGCGATAATCTTAAGCAGACACTTAAGACCCGCTAGTGATTTACAAAGGAGGCCGCACATGGAGCAAGTGTGAGGATTGTTAGATGATATCCATGTTAGATTGGCTGACCTTTTAGATCTTGCTCTCGCTTCTTGAATATGATTCAGACAGGCAGATTTAAAATTACTGAGTCCACTAAAAGACGTTGATCACCACTCTACCCGCTCCAAGGCTAAGCTCTCAAGGGTATTATGAGGTATACTGACAGCTGTCAAGTTGCTCTTCAGCCTGTCTTTGTATCTTAGCCATGGGTGTCCTACATACCTGTAGCCCTGATCTAACTGGCTGTACATTAGGATCTTGGGTATCCTGTCATCAGACGTTCTCGAGACACACACACACACACACACACACACACACATATATATATATATATATATATATAGGCCTCATGGTCAGAATGTGAACAGTCTAACCACTCGGCCACGTGTTCAGAGGAATAGAAGAAGAATTGGAGTAAGCCTGGCGATTTCAATGGCCGCATTTAGGGATTTGCATAAATTTTAAGGAAGTAAAACAAAGAAATAATAAATAAAAGAGTAAACAAAATCAGAAGAAAAATTACAAATAACATAGAAGTAAAATGCTAAAAAGCAAATAAAAAATGAGAGAGAGAGGGAGAGGGGAGAGAGGGGAGAGAGAGAGTGAGAGATAGAGAGAGAGAGAGAGAGAGAGAGAGAGTGTGTGTGTGTGTGTGTGTGTGCGTGTGTGTGTAAAGTTAAATCCAATGATGAAAAGTTAAAGAAAAAAAATGTGCAGGGAAGGACGCGGAGATTAGCGGAACAAAAGATAGTATTCAGGGGAGATAAGCGGGTGAGGGGAAATGATAAAAAAAGATAAAAATATTAAATCAATACAAACAGCTCTTCTGACCTGGCGATGGAAGTAACTTTCATCGAATACTGAGTCATTCAAAGAAACCAAACCAACTTTATCAATTGTTGCTATCATCAAAGCTATTTAAGCAAGCGATCAGAAGAGACAGCCAATTGGAACAGATCGATAAATACTTCAAACTGATTCTTGAGGCACTTAAGAGTGACAAATGCAAAATATGTAAAAATACAAGGAACGATCAGTGTAACAAGATCGACTCTTGAGCAAGACTATAAAGATGGCGCGAGGCGGTGTACGGAAGGCCATACGAAAACCAGTTGATAAAATTTAATTTTTTTAAAAACAGTTTTTAAAAAAAAATATTTACCGAGAATGTGGTGTTATTTGTTTTCATTCTTTCACATATTATTCGGATTAGTATCTTTATTGTTTATATCACAACCCCTCTGCTGATACGTTCTTTGGCCTTCCTTGCATCGTCTAAATTTCTGAGGAAAAGTATTTGTATTACTACACATTACTAAATAAAAATCTATATTATAATTCTGCGTTCTCATGAGTTTGTTAGTTATCGCGTACGGCACGACCTGCTAATAACTAATAAACAACCGATTATTCCGTTTTGATCACGAGGAAAGACGGAAAAAGACGATGTTTAATTTCAGTGAGAAAAACAAGAAAGAATGATGCTCTCATGTTTTTAACGTCTGCTTCAGTGAAATGGAAAAACCTGTCAATTTTTAATATTTTCATTTTTACCTTCTTAATTCTTTAAAGAATGTTATTACAATATTTTATTAAATGTTGTTCAGCTCAAATATTTAGTGATGCAGTAAGGGAATTTCCACGTGCATTTTATATTCGCAGAACTAAAGAGAAAGAAAGGAAATTAAATTTATTTTAAGCATCGCATCGTTTTTAAAAGTTTTTTCTGCATTTACAACAGCTACAATTGTGAAAAGTGATTCGCATTTCCGAAAAAAAAAGATTAAGAAATTTAATAGACAAAATGTCTCTTCTTTTTTAATAAGACTTATTTGGAAAAACAATTTCCACGTAATTTACAAACTGATAGAATATAATTCTTCTTTCATAGTATTTTAATTATAAGGCCAAGAGAGAAATAATGACGCCTTGCAGTCCCTTACATATATATACTAAAGTTATTTATATATAAATACTAAAAATTAAAATTAGTTTAACATGGAAATAATAAAAAAAAAAAACACATTTAATCCTCATAAAAATTAATAAATTGATTAGAGTAGGAAATTTAAACAATTCAGAAAACAATTTCAGATTCAAATAAGAGAAATGCCCAGCAAAAAAGGCAACAGTAAAGCATTCTTTTCTTTTTATATGCCGTGTCCTTTTAGGACGTGGGTGATCATGGCTCTCCACTTCCTCCTTTCCCTTGTAGCTCCTAATAAGTTTTGTCTCTTTGTTACTTCTCCCAGGCCATGTACTGTCATCCACTTGCTCTAGCCCGCTGGGTATGTCATGTATTGCTTTCCCTCCTCTCTCTTGCTCTCTATTTGACCTGCGAGTATCAGATTCTCCAAGCCGTCCTTTCTCATTGCGAGTCCCAGAAATTATAGTTGTCTCTTTTTGATGTTAACCATAAGCTTTCTACTTGTTTGCATCCTCTCCAAAACCTCATCGTTGCTCACACGCTCGGTTCATGATATCCTTAGCATCCTTCTGTACCTCCGCCGTCTCTTCTTCATCTTTAAGAAGACCGTCCAATATTCGTTGCCGTAAAGGAGGACAGATGCCACATAGCAGTAAAACATGAGAAAATGAATAGAATAAATATCAAAACCGTTTTATACATGCAAACAAATCTAGAAAAATATTTAAATTGGAAACTATTATATCCTCCATGACACATGGCCCAGTGGATAAAAGCAATGGCTGAATCCAGTCACATGACCCCAAGAATTCAATACCTGGCTACTGCAGTGGTGAACAAATCTTAAAGTTGAGATAAAGGGAGATAACTGAGACATCCGGAAGAGGCACTGCACGTGGAACGAGAACAATCTACTCCGATGGACGAAATAAAGGGTTTAATTCGAAATTCTAATCACATGAAGGATGAACGTACAACACCTGAAACGTCGTGAATATGGCAATAAAGATGAGGACAACAGTTCAAACAATGTATATAATATAAATAACTACAATGCCTCATCTCAGTAATATAGACAAATGTTGATGAAGTCTGGAGCGTACAACGGTCGAAACGTCGTGAACATGGAGATGAGGACAACAGTCCAAGCAATGTAAATAATGTAAATAATCACAATACCTCATTTCAAAAATATTGACGGAAACTAATATATCCTGTCGAATTTCAAAGTCACGTCACTTGAAAAGAATCAGAAAATGTGTGTTTATAAAATGAAATATAAAAATAAGTTCATATAAAAAAATATACATCGTCCGCATGTGTCAGTCACGGGAGACAGAATGGTGTTCTGGATTGCAGTTTCCAGTCTCTGCAATGCACATGGCCTGTGGAAGCAGATATCAAAGAAAGACTGTTATCCATCCAGCAGCTCCGACCTCTCCATGTCACTGAAATGAAGCGATGTAAAAGTTCCGACGGCGTTCATTGATTTGTCCATGAATGTCTGTGTCATTAACTAAAAGTCTTATTTTTTATGGATGGATAAAAAATGATGAACATTTGTCTGCTTATTACAAAGCAATATAACTTTAGTTTTGATAACGATTTTACAAACAGAAATTTGGCTTAACGATGGGATCACCTCTTAGTCGTGTATTAGCATGCATTATGTTAGAACTTCTAGACACTAGTCCTTTTCAAAATATTTTATCTAAATAATTAACATAGTTCTGATATATCATATAGGTTTTATAAGTATATCCCCACAACACAATATTACGTGATCATGTAAATAAACAATCTTGTAAATAAACAATATAAAATTGAACATTACATTTCCTTGATATTATGTCAAGCCGTACAGATAGTGATCTAAGACTAAAAGCTTCTCGAAATTTCATTAACAAAATGATTTCATAAGCTATTCCTCGCATCATAACAAAATAAAAACTGTAATAATTATCAATTTCTCGTTAAGCCGTCAATATTTACACGAGGAAGAGAAATCCTGTAAAACATGTTTAAACTCCACTAATATACAAATTATTTCATATATAATGCAAAGAGGAAAGCATATAAAATCCACAAAAAAATAATGAAAATAACAGAAATAACCCTGATAAAACTAGTCACATAATGCAAACTAAGAATTTAATAACGACTACTATTGAAAAGAAGTTATAATATATATATATAGTAAGGTAATGAAGCGTTTTGTAAACCATATTGATGATTCCAAAGAGGATGTAATCCAGAGAGCTCAATGTAACAACAGAGCAAATATTAATTAAATTAAGAAAGAAACAACCTTATATTTTCTGGGGAAATAAATTATAATCATGGAACCTTAAGGTTGTATCTTTCTTAATTTAATTATTTAATTTATTATATATATATATATATATATATATATATATATATATATATATATATATATATGAGGAATGAATGGATATTTATACGACGTTATTTCCTACCATTCCAAATATAATTGTGTGTGTGTGTGTGTGTCTGTGTGTGTGTGCTGTTGTTGCTGAAATATTCTCCACCAGAATTTGGGGAATGGCTTTGTTTCGCAAAATGTTACGCACCTTTTTATATATATATATATATATATATATATATATATATATATATATATATATATATATAAATTAAAGTGTGAGAAAAAGGTATGGACAAAATTCGCTTTCTAGAGAAAATAATAATAAGAACATTTGTAAAGGCACCTGATGTTTTTAGATAAGTATATGTAGTGTTTGTAATACATGTAGGTTTTCAGCGAATTCTTAATTTTTTTTTTACTTACATCTTACAAAAGTTTATAAATGCTTATCAGATTACCATGCGCTGTCGGTTAAGTTTAGAGTAAAAATAAAATAAAAAATATACAAGGGTTGTAATTAAATTTATTTGTCGGAAAAAGATGAAACTGACCTCATTACACAGTAAACATCTATCTATTAGAATGCCACATATTTCACTTCAAAGATTGACCAAAATTAAAAATAACTTCACGTGTAACTAAGAGAACTTAATATTTATTATAGCCTGCAAAAGATGCCAGTAACACTACACTCATGAAACTGACCGGACAATGCAACAAAGGATGACATTTCACTATCCACAAATTATGGATTCGCACACTAGTCAACATATAGAGGAGGAGGACGAAATCTGGTAAACTTTAATATCTTCCCATTTCATTAATGCGACTACAAGACAACAAAAGCGCATTAACAGAGACAATTTTTTCATCGATAAATTTAAGCCAAGACTAAATTCACTGCACAAACCAGAGTTACATTCCTCAAAATAGATTATAATATATTTTCCTCGCCAAAAGTGATAGATAAAACTAGTTACGCAAGTTGTTTTGTCTGTTATTCCGAACTTGAGCGAGAGCACGTGGTAATCTGATAAGAATTTACAACTTATTATTATTGTTCTCTCTCTCTCTATATATATATATATACGTATAAATAAATTAACGCATAAATTAATCTCAAACAAAATTAATTTAAATAGTAATTTTCACAAAAAGAATTTCTAAAACATAACTTACGGACTTTCGTTTATTAGATATTGAATTTTATCACTTCGTGAACTCCATAGCTTGCCTGAATTACAGCTAACCTGATAAATATTTATGAGTGTTAAAAAAAACGATAACATTTTTGCTTTTGTATATAAATACTTCTTAAAAAATAAAATCAATGCATTTGCCTTGAAACGAATCGATTAAGTTTTTCCTTTTGTCTGTAAAAGAGCTATAAGTATATATTAGTGAATATCTGCCTATATCTCTGAGATGAGGTATTATCATTAATTACGTTATTTTACATTATTCGGAATGTTATCCCCATCTTCATTGTCATATTCACTATATTTCGGCCGTTGCACGCTCCGGCCTTCTTCAGGTGATTGGAATTTAGGACCAAACCCTTTATTTCGTCCACCGGGGTAGATTGTTTTAGTTCCACGTATCATGCCTCCTCACCGGATATCTCAGTTATTTCTTTTTAACGCAACTCTCCAAGTTTTTGGGTTTACCACTGCTGTAGCCTGGTATTGAACTCGCAACTCTTTGGATCTAGTCACTGGATCTAACCAACGCCTTATACCATAAGAAAGGCACAGAAACCAATTTTATCTATGGACTAAGAAACATAACCAATGGAAGCACACATGACTTTGCGGAAGCATGTGAACTTTTTTGGATACTGTTACTAGGGAGACTCAGATTTATCTCTGATAAAAAAACAACAGCGGCATATATAGAGACGATGGCTTAATTCTCCTTCGTAAAATGAAACATAGACAAGCAGACTGGAAAAGAAAGGACCTTATCAAATTCTTTAAAGACCATAAACTAATCATTATCAACAAATACCAACGCTAAATTGATCAATTTTCTAGACGTTATATTTGACCAGAGTAAGGAATTGTGCAGACCAGACACTAAGAAGTTACACAATTTATAATTACGTCGACAGAAGATCCAACCGCCATAATAGGCTACTTGACAATTTGCACAAATCCGTGCAATATAGATTATCAACCAAATCCAGTAAGAAAGAAATATTCGACCATATTAAAGCTAGATATGACAAAGCGGTTGAACACAGCAAACAAAATGTGAAATTGGAGTATATAGTTCAAAATGACAAGAAACATAAAAAAATAAGCAAAAAACAACGCAAACGTAACATAATGTGTTTCCACCCGCCATACAACTGTAATGTAGAAACCAATTGTTGTGGTAAACCCTCTTACAGTATAATGAACTCTTCCTCCTCTCATAAATACAAACTGCGAGAGTCGGACGGGAGCGAAGAGTTTGAAGTGGAGTGGAGTAGTAGACGCAGTTCTAATCTACTTATTACTAACATTTATTGTTTTGTATAGATCTTAAATATACTTTTTCAACCTACCTTCGTCTTCCGTGTCTTTCTTTCTGGCCCCTAAACAGGCCACAACACCAATGTAGGTAGAATTTTCCTGAATTTAATTAACAAACATTTTGGCTATTTCCAACACTAAAAATGATTTTCAACAAAAACAACATTAACGTAAGCTATAGCTGTACAAAAACATAGATAATTATATATCCCGAATATAACAATAATGTATTAAACAAGCTTCCAAACAAAACATTAAAAGTCAATGCAACTGTCTTAAAAACGTAACCTGCCCACTAAATGGCCAGTGCATGATTGAACACATAATATACAGAGCTAGGATAAGTTCAGACGAAGATGTTAAATATTACTTTGGATCCACTGAGAACAACTGGAAATCGTGTTTCTACCACCACAAAACCACACTGAACAAAATATCAAATAGAAAAACATTATATTATTTACTTTTGAATTCAAATTTAAATTCAAATAAGTAAAAAAAAAATAAATTAATTTCTTTAATTTTGTTATTTCTCCGCTTCTCGAACTTACGAATTTAAATGATACAAATTATTATTAGTTAATCATAATATTTTAGGCAGCAATAATGAAATCGGTTAGATTGAATTTGCACATGAAGATTGCAGAAACTGCATGAAACGTTATCGACGTTGGATATTATGTATATTCACTAATATATATATATATATATATATATATATATATATATATATATATATATATATGTGTGTGTGTGTGTGTGTGTGTGTATGTGTGTGTGTGTGTGTGTGTTAATACATCAGTTTTTTCCTTGATTGAAATTTCATTAAAGACAACATGTAACGATTATTTAGTATTGTCGTTAACTTGTCATGTTTATATAGAAGATTTCTTGTTTTGATTCACTGACAGTAAACATTTTCAAACCAGTCTGGCACAGATTCCATTGCCCTTTGATCGATCCAAATGCAATTCTGCAGCATATTCATGATCAAAGATGGTTTGGCACCGATATTTCCAGAAGCCTTCAGCAAATCCTCGTAAAAAAAAAAATTCACAATTCAAATATTAGAAGCTCTAATAATAAAATCAAGAAAAGAAAAATGTCAGGTAAAACCGCCTTTTTGATGTTGGAACGAGAAAGAAGAAAGAAAACACTCTATCCGTCTGCAAAAATTATTGTTTTTTTTTTGAGATTGACACTTCCTCATGAGTAGCAGAGGACACTGTGGAGATGGATATATTTAGCGAATCATTATCTAAAGCGATTGCCAACCAAAGCAGAATAGCTTTTATCTTCCAATTAGTACGCCCAATCGGTTTCGAATTCAAAGCTGTTGTTTTTCTAGACTGGTTGCCAATCAAGGCTAGAGAGCCAAGTTTGCCCTGCTATTTAGCAACTATCCGGGTCGCGAGAGTTGAGATAGATTAATACTGACGGCATTTAGGCTGCGAAAGTGAATGAATCGGACACAACCGGAATTCGAACTCACATAGCCGATCTTTCTTTCTGAGGCGCTGACCACTACACTACACCCACATCACACAGCAAAAACGGTTATTAAGACATTCATCAATTGATGGTGTATTTCATCCAGTTAAGAATCAGGCTTGCATAATAGTGAACGTCTCAATGTTAGAATATTGGACTAAGTAGAGTATATGCACATCCCCAGAACCTTAATATATGCTGGGTTCTACCTAAAAGATACCAGAATCGACTCTGCGTTCGGTGTTACACCAGAGCATCAAAGGAGACAGGTGCATCAGTGGGCTGATCTGAAAGATGAACTCATGCCCACTATGTTTATAATTACACTTCGGTGAATGCCATTGGTAATCACATGTGAGACAGCTGGTTACAGGAAGTTATATAAGCACCCGACTTAAGAGGAAAAATTAAAGAGACACGTAGATTTTTCGTAGAAGAAAACCCAAGTTCGACGAAAGCCCCCAAAGCAGGAATCTCTCACGTCGATATAAAATAATGTAGACTTGAAGTGAATAAACAATAATTTTACGTATGAAAAATTTAGCCTTGTGTTCTTATTCGTTTTTACAATAGTGTAAACGTTTAAAACTCATGATTAAATCCAGGTAGTATTATTAATAATCACATGAAGCTTCCGCGAAGGAATCTGAAATCTCTAATTCTTCTATTTGATAATTCTGTCCTTGGAAACTTAGCGAACATTTTTTTATATACCTTGATAGGCACTGCCGATTAAATGTTACCAGAAACTCCCATATCTCCACCCCCGAAATCAAGTCACGAAGATCATCTAAGCTTATTCCCTTGAGTGGATCTTCGATGTTGTACTGGGTGAACATTTATTTTAAAAATAAAACATCTTGAAATACGATGAGCCAAGAATTTTGGTTGTATGAAAAATTCTCCAATTTTGTCTGTCTTCGAGCAAAATAGTGCATTCAATGGGTTGGTTATCCCTCTCCCCAAACAACAGCTTGCATTGGGACGCGTAGGCCAAAGAGTATGCTCTAGTGTTCGTAATAATGTTTAATGTAACAGTATCATATCTGGGTGACCCTGTTTTAAACATACGACGCAGAATCATTGCGATATCGATTGTCTTGATACCTTCTTCAATGTGCCTTGGAAAAGATTCATTCATTTTTAATCAGGGAATGTGTTGACTCTTTATTAGAGAAAGTGTTTGCGAATTAATAGTGCCTCATGTGTTCATATAGTCTCTTGTTTAATTTTCTTGAGGTTTCTCTAATGTATTAATTCTGGCAATTCCTGCATTTGATAAAGTAAATTCCTACTTCAAGTTTTGGATGGTTGTTTTCTTTTTATTAAGTCTTTGATTGTTTTAGATGTAGTTGTGAGAAATTTTATGTTGAATTTAGATAAATCTTTTTCGGTCGTAGTTGTGATAGAGTTAGTTGGTAGAACAATATATTTTTTAATTCTTTGGGTTTGTCAGGAATGACAGTTTGTCTATTTTGGAATATTATATGAGCGTTTTATTTCGAATTAAATATAAAAAAGGGTTAGTTAGTTATTGAAGGGTTTTCAAAATATTTTCAATATATTTCTCCCCTTTGTGTGTATACTGAGAATTGTATACGCGATTTGGCACCCTGTCCTCAAATAGAGTTAACCCCCCTGAGAGCTCCCCTCCCTTCCTATCGCGGGACAAGAAAAGATATAGATGTGACAAATTTTATGTCGAGTTTAGATAAATCTTTTTCGGTCGTAGTTGTGATAGAGTTAGTGAGTAGAATAATATATATTTTTGGATTCGTTGGGTTTGTCAGGAAGGTCAGCTTTTTAAATAACAACACACAAAACGCATTGGTTGTTCATCGTAACAAAATTTTGACATTAAGAACGCTGCTTTGATTAAAAGAGAAAACCTCTGTCAGCCACAATGATGGAGAAAGCATTACCTCAGTTAATTGTTTTTCATATCGTAGCCACGTCATATCACGTCACAAGTTCCGTAATACATTAGGGTCGTTGAGACATCAGATATATCGCAGACATGGTGTTTCTAGCCGGTTTTGAATTTAGTTTTCCTTCTCCTAGTCTGGTCGCAACCCAAGGCAAGAGACTACAATATTCTCTACTATTTAACTTGCTATTTAACTCATCTCTCCAGAAAGATATGTTGATGCTTTTCCCCAGGGATTTATGCGAAATTAAACAAAATAAAAATCCACAAGAAATCGTACACTTTCCTCCGAGAACCCATTACACTCCATATCTTTTTATTTTATTCTATCATCTTACTTTAATATCTGATATAGGAGAAAGTTGAAGTTTTAAAATTACTGAGCAATTATTTTCACTTTCCGTGAAGAAAATTCTGGCTTTAATTAGAAATTTAGGAATAAAACAAAAACTTGTTAGAAACGAATTTCATTAAGAAAACTAAATTAACATAACAAGTAACGAAATATTTAAAACGACAAAGTTGAAGATCTTCGTTCAAATAATTCATTGACTAATAACTAACTACCTACAATCTTCAAAAATTAAAAAAAATATTTCAATCAATCTAATATTATATCGATTTTTTAATTACATTGGCTTTATAGTTTTACTTACGAAGAAACTTGTTGAGGAAATGTTAGAAATTTAACAATGCGTTTTAAATTTACTATAATTACTGCTATTATTTCTGATAATGTCGTGTATGGCCGTCCGTATTTACAAAAATGGATACGTTTATATACATAAAATAAATTCATTGAATAATAGCAAAGCTTCATCTTAGAACTTTAGACAACATTACAATGCATATATATATATAGTAATCAAAATAATAAAAAGGAGGATGCTCGTTCGAATATTCAATGACACAAATCTAAATACTCATATTTATTCAAGCCAAAAAGCAAAATGCCAAGCTTAGCTGATTTTTTTGTCCTTTGATTTTTTAAATTTGAATCTGATGAAAATTCAAATAAAATAATAAATGATGGTCTTCCTGGCGAATCTGATTTGTTCAGTCTCTGAGATGTTATCTCAGGAGATGCGGTTCTTCTAAAGCTGGAAGCGTGTCTGCTATTCAAATCAGTATTCAGAATTGTCGCCACTGATATTGGAAAGATTGATAGCAGGCGTCCTGAATTCATTTGTAGTCTGATAAATCTCTTTGGACGCATGACAAATCAATTCCTTGAATTGTAATCGCGTAGACCGCGCGATGGGAACGACACGAAATAGGACAGCACAATAGGGGGTGGAGAATGTAATCGTCATAACAAGTTTACTATCTTGTCCCCTCTGAAGAACATGCAATTCATCTTTCGCAGTTTTAATGAAGGAAGAGCTCCGATTTTCTTTCAGTATTCCTTCAACCTACGATATAATTTAACACTATGAGAATTTGGCGACTTGCGTTCGGTATTCAGCTACCAAATCCCGCATAAAACGCTGGTGGATCACCGGAGTTAAGCAGTGTCGGACCTGGTTATAACTTCGATAGGGGACTTCTACCTGTACCTGTTGCGCCTTTCACCCACTTAGTTGAGTCGGATACGTCAAATAAACTCACTGTATACGAACCAAAGCTGACTAAACGCAGATCGTATCCATTCGGACCTGCAAATCGATAAAACTTTCAGTGAGAATTTGGATTCACAATCGGCCCCCAGCCACATGTATACACACTTTTAGGACAGTGCGACCCGGTTTTCCTTCTCTTAGACTCGTTAGCACCCAAGGCTATAGGATCCAGTCCTGCTATTTTACCTATAGCTGGGTGGGGGAGTAGAGATGGATTAATATCTTTCCTAAGGATATTAGCACATAAGTGAACTCGAATGGAATTCGAACTCCGCTCTCCGATTCCTCAATGCGAGCCCCTAACCATTACACAACAATACCTCCTCAGATGCGGGATCGCTTTGGATTGATACGATTGATCGATTTGTTGTATTATTTACATTATAAATTCACAACTTTTTGGGTCTAGTCACTGGATCTAACCAACGTCTTTATCCACTGGGCCATGTGTCCTTGAGTTCAATACCAGGCCACAGCAGTGTGTGAAGCAAAAGTTGGAGAGTTGAGTTAAAAGGGAAATAACTGAGACATCCGGAAAAGGCATGGCACGTGGAACTCGAACAATGGAGGAAATAAAGGTTTAGGTTCGAAATTCCAATCCCCTGAAGGAAGCCGGGGCATACAACGACCGAAACGTTGTGAATATGGCATTGAAGCTGAGAATAATAGTCCAAATAATGTGAACAATGCAAGTAATCATAATACCTCATCTCAGAGATATAGACAGGTGATGGATTTGTTTTACGGCTCATCAACCCGTTGTGGATTATTCAATGTCGAACCATTCTTTAGATTATAAAAATATAATTATAACTTTTTGAGGGTGAATTTTTTGCATTAAAAATGATTTTTTTGAGTATAACAAAGATTTTTCCAGATACAAATCCTACTATTTAAGCCATGGGGAAGGGAAGTGATATCCTTTCTTAACTTTTCCCAGGAAATGTGTTATATACCGTACCTATAAACACTAATGAGTATATCCCAATCATCATAAATACATTCGACATTATTGTAAGAGCGTTAATATGCTGTTTAAGTAGTCCACCACTATCAGTGGTTTACCTACTTTACGCCGCTGGCGAGTATTGTAGTTTGTTGATGTTATAAAGATTACCATTTCATTTCCAACCTCCGTTTTGGTTATTCCTCATTCAGTAATTTTTCCTCGGTTACAACAAATAAGTAACGAACCCGACTGGTATTCAAACACATCTCCTCGATTTCTCACTCGAAGCAGCTATGAATTACACCGCCTCCCTCATCCACGGCCGCTTGGAACACCGAGTTCTTGTGAGGTACCTCCTAAAATCCGAAATATATTTTGGCTTTAGATAACCGACAAAGGGTTGATGAACCGTAAAAATCAATCAATCGATTGATATCCAGTCAAGGCTGCTTCTGCTGCTTTTAGAGAAAAGCACATGTCTTTAGAAAGGTTTTCCCACTGGCATCTTTCATGGTAAACAGAAATCGGTCAGATGAAGGATTCTTCGGTACTCTTGAAACAGTCACATAACTTGAAGAGGATGTGGGCGCCGGAGTCTGTCTTGCATATCTATAAGTATACTATGCGTACATGCTTAGAATATTGTTGCCATATATGGTCTGGTGCCTCTCCTATTTTCCTAGAGCTCCTTGAAAGACCCAAAAAAGAATCGGCAATATTATTGGTCCTGATCTGGCATCTCGGCTTCAGTCACTTTCCCACCGCCGTAAGGTTGCCTCTCTGTGCCTTTTTTTTATAAATACTTTCATGACAATTGTTTGGATGAACTCTTCGCTATGGTACCTAGACTGTATGGCAGTCAATTAAGCGCAATATTAGACTGGCAGCAAGATCACATCAATCTGAGCTAGCTAAATGTAGCCCTAACTTCTATGCTAACAGTTTCTTATCTCGCACTTCTCACTTGTGGAACTCCCTCCTGGCTCCTTGCTTTCTAACTATCTTTGATCTGCAAAAATTTAAATGCAATATCAATCGCTATCTACTGTCCTCCTGATTGCTGTTTTCTCTTTCTCCTCATTACTAATATTTCCGTTCTTAATTCCCCCCTCCCTACACCCTGTAACTCCTTGCATGCTAGTGACTGTACGGCATTGCTTGGGGTGATACTGATTAAAAAAATATTTCAAATCATATTTAAACAAAGCCTCCAAATTACGATAAATCATCAGTAATATCCAATAAGTTGGATTTTAACCAGACGCCACCCTCATTGCTGACCGATACGAAAGAAGAAATTTTGCAAAAGAAAAGTTTTGAAAGTTAAAGCCATAAATGTTCTTTCTCTCAGGCGATCTCTTCATTCCTTTTGATAAGCGCCAAGAACGGGGTTAGAGTTTTTGAAATATTAATTCATACGATCAGTTTGGCATCAAAAGTCTGAGATTGACATTCTGTAGTTTCGTGCTTGTCGCTTCCGATGTCGATTATGACTAATAACACGTCAGTCTATTGTGTATGTTGGGCTTATTATTGGTCACGACGATCTATTCACTTGTAGTCAATTGATTGAAAAAGGCGGAAAGTTAACTCTTTGTGACCCGCCGTCATGTATTTCACGAACTGGCTTAAAGCCTAGAATGCTAACATTTAACCTTAAATAAACTCACGCATTCGATGTCTTTGTAATATCGTAATATTGACGCATTATTCGGTTAAGTATTCTGATTCGTTATATAGGAAGACCAACGGTTAATTTTTTTCTTTTTTTAAAATTTAGACATATTAAATAGTTAAACAAATCAACGATAGCATTTCAGTTTTAATAAAGTGTTGGCTCCTTACAAAGAAAATATTTCAAGGAATTTTCTTTAACTTATTCTCCCTTTCGGATTTAAGGCTTTGGCAACTTTCTGAAATCTAATGAATATCTAAAGAAGACTCTCTGAAATTATTACGTAAGTTATTACCATCATTATTAAATAGATAATTTATTACCATTATTATCAAATAGATAAATCCTTACTATTAATATTAAATAAATAAGTTATTGCTATTATTATGAAATAGATAAGTTATTAATATTATTAATATATAGATAAGTTATTACCATTATTATTAAATAGATAATTTATTACCATTATTATTAAATAGATAAGTTATTAATATTATTATATAGATAAGTTATTATCATTATTATTAAATATATACGTTATTAATATTATTATTATATAGATAAGTTATTACCATTATTATTAAATACATAAGTTAATACCATTATTATTGAATAGATAAGTTATTATTATTATGAAATAAATAGGTTATTACCATTATTATTAAATAGAAAAGTTATTAATATTATTACTAAATAGATAAGTTATTATTATTATTAAATAGATAAGTTATTACGATTACTTATAAATAGATAAGTTATTACCACTATTATTAAATAGATATGTCATTACTATTAATATTAAATAAATAAATTATTACTATTATTATGAAATAGATAAGTTATTACCATTATTATTAAACAGAAAAGTTATTAATATTATTACTAAATAGATAAGTTATCATTATTATTATTATTAAATAGATAAGTCATTACTATCATTATGAAACAGATAAGTTATTACCGTTATTATTATATAGATAAGTTATTACTATGATTATGTAATAGATAAGTTATTACCGTTATTTTATATTCGAATGACTCTTGTCATTCTTGATTATCTCAATCTCTAATCTGACTGGCATATGTAATTCCGGAATTACATATTATTATTTCATGAAATATTTTGATTATATCCGTTTGAGAATAATATGTGCTGTAAGCTTGTATGTGCGGGTGGTGTAATAAATAATGACTCAGAATTGTTAATGGGAGAGCCGAGTTCCGATTCCAGTTGGGTTCTATTCATTTAGTATTTACTTGCACCTCAACGCTGGCAGGATATGGCACAAGGTCAGTGGAGATTCCGAACGCGTGCTCCTGGGCATTTGTATTACTACCCATCCTCCTTCTTCTTTAGTGAAATGAAGAAGTTACTGCCTCGGGCAGCTGTTTCTCTTGACCAAGCGCCTCTCAATAATATTTTGAGTTGCTTTCTGCCCGACGACGAAGACACAACTGTGCTCTGTCAGAAGACTGAGACACAATTGAGATATAAAATATACTTTGTCCACCTGATGAGACAGTACACTTTATATGTTACGTTTTTATATTCACTTACGCGTAAATAGCCTTTTTGAACGCTATGCATCTACCTTTTTTTCCCGCAAGCAATCAATCATCGTCATGGAATTTATCACCACATATTCATCCACACGATTAGAAACGTGCATAATAGAAGCTTTGTTGATGTGTACTTAATTAATCTGCCAATCAGTGTATATACATTTAGCATTAGGCTCTTTTTTTCTGCTACATCAAAGAAAAATTGATTTTTTCAACTGCTCTATTTTTTCTATATTTATGAACCCCCAATTTACGAATATATTCTATGGTAGCCTCCGTTTTGGGTATAACGATAAACTACATCCGGTAGTCAGGTGTCTGACTGGGAGATTGGAGGTTTTGCGTAGCGTGGAATCACCTCTTAACTGACGTTGCTTCCGACCGAAGACCGACCCGATCCCGTTTATGCAGTTTCAACGGGGAATTTTTGGCCGAGCCTAAGGGCTCAGATGCCCTTCGTTAAACTCGGCCTTGTGCCACATCTACTTTCGTGGGAAGCGGGGCTAGTAAATACCGACGTTGCTTCCACGTCCACTCTTATTTCTTGAACAATTATTGTTTTTTTTAGTGGTGATATCTTTTGTTATGAAATCTAATGTTAACAATTTGGACACTTAGGAAATTAAGGAGTTAACTCCTCCTTAATTTCCTAATTGTCCAAATTGTTCCTAGGGGGGCGCTATCCCTAATCTATAAATACTTGAGAATACTTCGTTCTCTCTCTCTCTTTTACTTTACATATTCAGCGGACACGACAACAATGTAGGCTCTCGCAGAAGATTGCGTTGTCCCCTTTGTGGGGCGGGGGGCGCTATGCATTTCCTTGGGAAGACACATGTACATTGTGTACATGCACACACACACGTACGTACGTACGAACATACTTCGAAACACAAACTCTTTATATTCTTGCACACACACACACGTTAATATTTTTGTCTTTTGTAAACCCTTTTTGTTGATTAATGCATATACCTTTTTGTACATATATATCGTTTCTTGGTTGTTTTCTTTTACATTTCTTATGGTTGGACTCATCTTGAGTCCGCCCTGTTTGTAGTGGACTTTATTTCAGGAGACCACACGTGTTCATATCACAAAGCTTTTTAAAACCCACGGTCCGATACAACATGCATTTTATATGTATATAAAATCTGAGAACATTTTAATCTTGTGCTATAATACTACGATTCGAACTTTTTACTGAACCGACAATTAAAATATCGACATAATCTGGAAAGTCAGAAAAATACCAGTCGCAGACTTATTATAGTTATTACACATATGCATAATGAATTAGTGCAAGCACAATCTCTGACCTCAGCTGCAGTTGTCTGAAGCTAGTCAAGTGGAAAACATGAGGAAATCCTCCGGCCTTTTTTATACAAGATGCGGGAGGGTAATGGCAAACCTACTTCAAGGAGATAGGAAGGCAAAAGTAGATCTCTTTACAACAGACATATACAGAGAAGCATCTCTGAACATTCAACATTGCAAACTTGAAACAGATAGGTGACAGTATCAGAAGAATAGACCAAGTGCTATTCCTGCCAAATAAGAACAGGAGAGTCCACATTTCGTTAAATTGGATAAGAGAAGATTGAAAAAATATTGCTTGGTCTGGTGACTGTATTTCTATTGCGAATAAGTTTGCATAAACAACATGGGAATAGGGTTCAATCCGGCCTTCTGTCAATGGATCTGGTTGTTGATGGTTGTTTAATAGTATAGACAATATTCGATTGGTATACATGAAGACCCTTGACATCATTAGAATAGTTTGAATATGGTATTTTTTCTGGCAATATGCCTCATTTTATGAAACTATTCTCTGGTAGCTTCGTTTTGGGTATAACGATAAACTACATCCGGTAGTCAGGAGTCTGACTGGGAGACTGGAGGTTTTGAGTAGCATGGAATCACCTCTTAACTGACGTTGCTTCCAGGTCCATGTAACACCTGTTAGGCTCCCCATTATGGGCAAATAGTGAACTCCGAAATAAAAGCCAACACTTCATATTTATGTAACACAATTACCAACAGTACATCTTTATAAAAAATTACTTACAGTTTTTTGTAGTGAAATTATCAACAATACATTTTATCATCTACAAATTATCTAACAAATCATACGTTTACTCTGAAAGTTTAAAATCATTTACAAAATATCTGTAGTTGAAGGCATAAAATATGTGAAAAATATTTAGATTTAGTCATTAAATAACCCATAGAGGTGTTGATATGCCGCTAAACAAAATCAGTCAATAAACAGTGGTGGGCATTTCTCGCTGGGCAACGCACAGTGTCACAAATAAAAATAGTGGCAAAGTGTTTCAGGGAACACAGCAAATGGCCTCTCCAAATTTCTATCTCATAGAGCACCTCTGGGATGTTACTGAAAAGTAGATTCTATCCTGGAGGTAAACCAAACTAGAAGAATTGCAGGATGCCGTAATAACGGTATTGTCCCAAATTTTGGAAAACTGTTTCCAGAACATTGTCGAATCCGGGGCAATAAGAATATAGACGGCTATGTAGACATAACGTGTTTTAGTTATTTTTATTTTATTTTATTTTTATTTTTATTTTATTTCTTATTTAGAATAAATAAATAAAACAAATAACAATTCATAGAAATATTCGCTAACTAATTTTTGGAGTAACTATTATATGTAACATGGCTTTGAACTGATTTTAATTCCATTAACAGTTATCTAAAAACATTAGGATTTAGTAAAAAATATTATTTACTATACTGTCAATATCCATTTCTATGTTACGACACCGAAGATAAGGACATTAGTTGAATGTAAATAATGCAACCTAATTGTCCTTGTATTTCAAAGTCTGATAGAAATGTTTTACTATGAATTCGTACAGGAAAATTCCAGTATTTTGCATAGTTTCCATTGGACCATTCTTCCTACTCAATCGTATTTGATTTTCTGCTCCTTCATAGGATTATTATTATTATTATTGTTATTATTATTTACATATGTATGCATATTGACGATAATTATTTTATGTTTTTGTCTCTCCAATGCAAGTGACTGATAATAGTCTTTGATGATTAAGTCACAGTTGAGTTTTTCAAATTTGTAACATTTTATTCAACCGACTATGGTGGCCTGGAAAAATCTCATCCTTTCCAGGAATCTCCTCGCGAATGTCTTTGGGTCAATTCCGACTGAAAACGCCTCTATCAACAATCAAAGTTATTTGTTTTTAAATTTACTTTTTAGCATTTTCTTTCTCCTTTCCATTCCTTTGCTTCTTTTAATGTATTGCCAATCTGAAGAATTCATATTGTTACCGTTTAAGAAGCAAAAGACGTTAAAAACTAATTTCTAATCATATGAATTCTTCTTCGATATAAAGTGCCCCTTAGGACATGGGCGATATTGGCTCTCCACAACGTCCTAACTTTTGTCTTTTCACTATCCATCCTGGAATGCTGTTCTGTCATCTATTTACATAAATTTGTTAAGCAGGTTACTCGCTACTTTCCTCTGTCCCTCTTGCCTTTAATATGTTCCGTGAGTATCAAATTCCCCAAGCCCGCTATCCTCATTATGTGTCCTAGAAATCTCAGCTGTCTCTTTCTAAGTATGATTTTTATTTTCATTTTCTTTAAAGCTTCCTTGTTACTCACATGTCCAGTCCATAGTATTCTCAGCATCTTCCCGTAGATCCACATTTTTTTTATCATCTTATATATTGGAAAGTTTAACCAAAGAAGAGGTTCTATGAGAAAAAATAATAATCATTTTATAGAAGCTAAACACCAACTTTACAAATTTGTGATATATTTGTGAAAAACAAAAATAATAGTAAAAACAACACTAGTGAAGGCAGGAAGAGACAAAAGGTTTGTTGTTTGATTTGAACCTTTGTATGAATGTCGGCCATATTTGATTGTGCCGTAGTCAATTTTTTTACACATTTTAAAGTGAAACACTATTACTGTTCAGTTGTACTTCTTTTTACTAATAATATTAATACGACTTTTTACTAATAATATTAATACGAATTTTTACTAATAATATTAATACGACTTTTTCACGTCTCTGTTAAAATCTTCATTTATAAATGCTAACGTCAATAACAAAACCATTCACGCAGACATTCACCAAACAGCCATATAAAATATACCCACACGTATATATATATATATATATATATATATATATATATATATATATATATATATCAGCTCTATATGAAAAATCATTATTTAGATTATTCGATATGAAATGAGATATCTCTGTACCGAAAACAGTTTATTTCACCCAACAATTTTATTCAACAATTTTATTCTATATATATATATATATATATATATATATATATATATATATATATATATATATATATATATATATATATAAGTTTTGTTAAATTCTACTGGACAGTAGCTGATAATATTGATTTGGATTGTTCAAAAACACGACTATTAATCTAAAAAGTAAAAACTACAATACAGTAGTCCCTGTAAAAAAAGTTTTAAGATTTTAGAAGCCATTCTTGTCAAAAAGAAAACAACCCCCATTAAAATAACTTTCTCAATAAAAGAGACGGTATCTTGAAGTGTGTATAAAATATTTAATACGCGAACAAAATTAGAAGAACGCAGACGAAACATCGACAAATGTTTTTCCGTTCAACCGTTACATATGACGTCACTTTGAAATGTTTCCAATTCCAGCGTTTCAAAAAATGCCAGGATATCATAATTTTTTCATCAATATCAACTTTTTCCATAATATTTTCCTCTGTATGATTTGGAGAAAAATATATCACAAATTTAATCTATAAATACTCGTGAAAGTTTCAGGGTTATTTTATTTGAATTTCCTGATGATTCTCACTTCTTAATTTGGGAATTAAATAAGTTCCTCCGAGTTCTACGACAAGAAAATACCCTATTATGCCGTTCGATATTTGAGTCTAACAACTTTAACTAAATATTACAATAACAAACATAAGTATGATTTCTGGTCATTATTTAAAGAAGTAAGAGGGTACAAATCAAAAGATTTGAAATATACAAGTTTTTTCCAATTCACTGAAGCAGACGTTAAACGCATGTGAGCGTTATTGCCTCCTCTTTCTTCTATCTCTTTCTTTCTGTCTTAATTTTTTTCTGCTTTTCTTTTTCTCGCTGAAAGCAATCAGTATTTCTTATATATCTTTTTCGTCTTTCCTCACGATCAAAACGGAATAGTCTATTATTTGTGAGGCATTGGCAGACTGAGGAAAGAGCAATCAGAATTATAATATATATTTACTTAGTTATTTACTGCTAAATAAAAAAGACGATTTTGGTATCGATAAGGTTACCGAAGGTAGAAATAAAACAGGTGAAATACCGGAAGACATCAGTACGTCAATCGTCATAGAACTGTCAAAGAAACCAGGTGCAAATCAAAAGAAACTTCACTTTAGCTTCATAATCTAATCATTAGGATTCTGTTGTGAAATACAACATGGTGTGTTGAGGTTGGGAGAAGGGCCTAACCGATTGCTCTCCTAAGAATTACGGCAGTAACAGACAGAGAAGTGAAAGAGACGGGAGCAAACAAAACAACACAGCCTCAAAAATCATTCTACAACGAGCGGTACTGCAACTTTAGGAACAAAACAAGACACCGTTACTTGCTAACTACTGCTTGCTGATTTTCCTCTCATTTTTATTGGCATGAGGCAGCTTACAAAGAAACAAATCTTGACCAGTTATACAGAGGCCCGTATCTAGACATGCCAAGCTGTTCCGCTGCTAACGGGGAAAACCCGGATATAGCGAGCGTTGATAGACATATCCGTAAGCGATTCAGGGCATCTTTTGCGTCTATAGCGATGCGCATTTGCCAGAGATTACAATGATCGGAACTTATAGCAGAATTAGACCGACAAGATAGTGCAGGAAAAATTTGGCTTTGACCAAGTCACTGGAACAAGAAATACAATTCTTATTAACAGAATGTTATCAGTTAGTGCAATAAAAGTTTAGAAAAAAATTATGCTTCGGTTTCATAGCTTACACAAAGGCATTTGATAAGGTACGACAGAAGGAGTTTTTTGACATATTAGTCAAGATTTAGGGGTTCGGTAAACATTATCCCTAACAAAAGAATTGATAAAGGCCAGTTTCTTCCTTATCCTACTTCTCTTAATACCCCGACTGAATTAGATATATTGCTGAGAAAAGGAGTAGTGACACATGATTTGTAGATCGCATGTGGTGTGAACTAATATCACAATGCAGTATTGATACTACAATCTATCTATCTATCTATCTATCTATCTATCTATCTATCTATCTATCTGTTCATATCTATCTCAGTCTGTTCATATCTATCTATCTATCTATCTATCTATCTATCTATCTATCTAGTGGGCACCATTTATTTATGATCAAATGTTTAGCGGTCCGTGAATGGAAATCAGCTATGAGAACAGGGTCCTTTTCTTATTTCCTGCTTTCTATAGGTAGTTGGCATGTTAATACTCATATATAGTGTGAGGCGTATATATATATATATATATATATATATATATATATATATATATATATATATATATATATTTATTTGTTTGGGTGAGTACGTGTGTGTGTGTATATGACGAAATGAACGTCTGTGATGAACTGAAAAATGGACTCGTTTTCTGTTTCTGAATTTGATGGACTGCTTGTCACAGAATGTGAGAAGTAGTGATACATAGGGAGTGAGAAGAAACTGACACAGATAAAGAGAAAATAAATAATTGCATAGTAATAGAAAGAGAGAGAGAGAGAGAGAGAGCGAGAGAGAGAGGGAGTGTTTGTGAGGGGTTGGTTTGTGCGTACGTGCGTGTTCGAATCATCTGTACTTCATGGTTGGCTCGTGTCTCTTTGTCGTCGCGCGGCACCGACCCATTGCCCAATTCAGATGATTACAACATAAACAAGCTTCCTGTTTATTCCAGCTTTAACGACCGTAGGACAAAAAACAACAGCAGAAAAAAAAACAACCAAAAAAGAAAAAAATTACAAAGGAGCGTTCCTTCACTTTTTAATTATTTTATTCTTTCCCTTTTGAAGAATATTTTTGAAGGTCTCCAACATCTTTGCCTTCAAGAGCATTTCGTTCTTTTTCTTGACATATCATTACATTGACAGATTACTCAATTAGCCATTGGAGAAGATTAAGTGGATGGAAATCTTTCTGCTGACATCATCATTAAGATTAGATAAATAATAATAATAGTTGGTAAATAAATACAACTAAAGCACAATACATCGACTGAGGCTGCAAAATATTTAAAAAGAAAGCAAACGGAAATGCAGCCGACCATATACAGAAACAATGGAAAGATAAACCGCTTCATGGCCAATACTCTGCCCGTACCAAACAAACTGACGTAGACAAACCCCATACCCATCAGTGGCTAAGTAGCGCAGGGTTAAAAGCTGAAACAAGAAGGTTTTATCCTTGCTGCACAAGATTTGTGCCTGTTAAAACGAAATTATTAAGCACACGTACTAAAATATTGTGTTAGCTCAAAATGCAGATTCTGTGATAAATATCCAGAAACAATTGATCATCTTGTATCAGGTTGCACGATATTAGCACCCACTGAATATAAAACCAGGCATGACAGAGTGGGCCAATATCTGCACTAGAAAATATGCAACTTCTACGGGAAGGAAACTGAAAGAAACTGTTATGAACACCACCCAGACCCGGTTACGGAGATAGGACCTGTTACAATTCTATGGGACTACACAATACACACTGACAGAACAATCAAAGCCAATCACCCAGACATTGTTATTAAAGACCACAGACAAAAAAAAAAAATGCCTCCTTATTGATATGGCAGTCCTTGTAGACTGCAATGTATCTTTGAAAATCTTCAAAAAGCTATCAAAATACAAGGACCTTGAAATCGAAATCTCAAAAATATGGCACATGGGAACATCAGCAATCTCTGTTGTTGTTGGAGCCCTCGGATTGGTTGGAAAAGATTCCAACAGAATCATTGAAGGGATTTTTGATAGCCCATGTCTTAAAGAAATACAAACAAATTGTTCTCACAAGTACAGCCCACACCTTACGAAGGGCTTTATGTAAAATATATGAGTATTTTTTTAAATTGCTCAGTGAAACCCGGAATGAAATGAGTATAAACCAAAAATCAAATAATAATAATAATAATAAAGCATATAATTCCTCTTCTTACAGAGTCGGCAGCTGGCTGTGTATATCAAATTGTTTCATACGAGGATAATTAAGTACGTATATGCATGTAGAGGAATAGGCATTTCATTGTATATTTGATTATATATATATATATGTGTGTGTGTGTGTGTGTGTGTGTGTGTGTGTGTTTGTGTAAAATGGATTACAGAATCCAGACAAAATTTGAAGAAAAATCGTTTCATTGTAATTAGGTTTCATCAGATAAAAAAGGAGAGAAAGATACAGCGATTTTCGAAGCGTAGCTGTGGCACAAGGCCGAAAGTTGGGAGCACCTAGTGAGGATCGAACTCAATAATCAATAGTAATTGATCTAGCGGGAGAAGCTTTCTAACCATTACACCACGTCGAGATGACCAAACAAAAGGAAGAAATATATGTGTGTATTTGTGTTTATGTTTAAATAAGAAGATGAAGATTAGAACTGATAGAAAACGCTTGTATTCGAAAGTCTTCAGCAAAAGGTGGGTGAAAGAGGCGAGCTTGGTTCGTTTGAACGGTGCTAGCCTTGATTTTCTCTTTTAGGCCAAGGCTACGTCACATCGGTGTGGTTTCCTGTGAAGCCCTCCCCTTGGTTAGGTTAGACAAGCTTTTGTGTACCTAGTTAATGTGAGTAAGTGTTGTTCCTGGCTTGTTCCCGGTTGCCTCTTTGGTTATGACCCAAGTCGAGATTTCCAATCTCCCCAGTTTGTTTTTGGCCCCCTTTTTATCTCGACTGGGTCAGCTTTTATATTTCCCATGTCCGTATGTTTTTTCGCCTTTCCCACTCCCTTAGTGAGAGAGCCTCTTGATTTTGTCCAAATGGGCAGAATATAGCGGCCTCTCATTTTCAGGGTTGGACGGGCCCTACTAACATCAATTATGTTTAGTTTCTTTCGTGTTTACATTTTAGTTACTTATTGGGTTCATCTCCCTCCCCTCTCATTTTATTCATCCATAAATTTTAAGTACACATATATAATCCATATATATGGATTTTTATGGTATGGGGCGCATTTTGTAGGACCCCCTTGAGAGGATGCGGTATTATGGTGCATGGAGATTGATTGATGATGGACGAGTTTTTGTGGTGAATGGGCAAATTGTAATGAGTGAATGGGTCGTGAATCAGATTAGCTCGGTATAGGATAGTTAGTGACGACCAGCCTCAACCCCTCCCCTTTTTGGCCTTGTGCCGTAATTGTGTAATTTTATGCAATAAATAACAATATTCTTGCCCTTGCTGAAATTTATTCAGAAATTCACCCAGATTTTTCATCTTGAATTTAATATAAATCCTCACGCTATTTTGAGAATGGCTCGAAAGCAAAGGATCCATGTTGCTTTTTCCGAAATGAATTTAATGTCAATCTTTATACAGACTTAAAAACACATAAATCTTAAATTCATTTAAAAGTCTATATGAATGTTTTACAGAAAGCACTGGACGGCCGTTTCGTCCTATATTTGGGACTTATCAGCAGTGCGCATCCACTAACGAGAATTGAAACCACAGTCACGATAGGAGGCAAACGCCATACCAACTGTACCAACAGGCCTCGGTGACACATAGGTAACGAATTAGACTCGATATAGCATCTAATGCTCTGGAGTGAGCGGCTTGGGGAAAGTAGTCGTAGTTCGGGGGGAGGCACACAGTCCTCATGGGTAAAAGAGAAGTTCCACCGGGGAATTTGTGATCGAACGACGCTATATCGAGTCTAATTCGTTACCTCTTCGCCACCGAGAACCGTATGTACAGTTGGTATGGCGTTTGTCTCCTATCGTAACTGTTCGGGTTTCAATTCTCGGTAATGGATGCGCACTGCTGATGCGTCCCAAATATAGGACGAAACGGCCGTCCAATGCTTTCTGCATTCTGTTGAGGTTTCTATCAGACTCGATGAATTACTTAATTATGATATATATATATATATATATATATATATATATATATATATATATATATATATATATATATATATATATATATGTGTGTGTGTGTGTGTGTGTGTGTGTGTGTTGTTCGTAGGATGTACAGTAGTATTAAAAAAGTGTTCTTATTATGAAAGTTATATTTAGTGGATGCACGTGTATAAGTAGACTTCCTTGTATTTTGAACCGTGATATAAGGAGATGTCTATCGAACCCGGGGCTATATATCCCAACTTGATACGTATAGAAAATAATAAACAGAAAACACAAAACATTTTCTAATCAATTCAAGTAAGGCTACAACACCACTGATGCTGAGGAGTTACTGAGTCTAAAAGAGAATGAGAAGTATTTAGAACAAAACGGACACGCAATTCTAGGCAAAAACAACAAAAAGACAATAATCGTAAAATATAGTAACGAGATTGGTTGCAACAGAAATTGATAAACGATTGTGCTGCCACAGGTGGATTTCTTATATCGCACTGTCAGCCAAGATACCAAATAAGGAAATAAAGGAAGAGAGAGAGAGAGAGAGGGGAGAGAGAGAGAGAATTTCTATCGATCATTGGTCATTTTATTCTCGCATGTTTCCTTATAACCAATCAGAAAATGATCCGCTTAAATTCCCCTTCCCCGATCACTCCCGTTGCCACCTTTAAAATTTTGTGAGGTTTTTGTTTTGAATTAAAAGTTCACTGAACTTTCTTTCAAATTATATAAAACTTTTTCTATCCGTACAAAACACAATGGTTCAAAATGTCAAGAAATCTCTCAGTATCAACAATTTATCTTTGCAGAACTTCAATTATCACAGTGTGCCCCCATTTCCTGAACACTTTCGGAACGCGACGAAAGTGATTCACCAATAGGTCATGCATTAATTATATACCATTCCTTTCGGCTATGGCTTTCACAATGGCTTCTACATTCAGTGTCTTCGGCGTCTTTATCGATTCGGTCTGCTACGAAAATATTAGATTCCACGCAAAATGAAAATTTTCTCTTCTGTACCCCTTTGGAATAAAATCTACGATAAAGTCCGCTTTCAGGCAGGTACTGGATTAACTTTATATAGCACACCCGCACATGTGAGTGGTTCCCACAGGCAAGGTTTACGAGACAAGTTCGCTAATAAAATAGCGATGCTAGAATTTAAAAAAAAATTGCATAAATAAGACAATTCTTGATCAAACCTCAAGAGTTGCGTCCCCTGCTCAGTAAACTCATGAACATAGTAAAATGATGATTGAGACTAAACTAATAGATGTTTGTTATCAAATTAATATATGCGTGATACTAAATTGTAGCGTTCGTTGCAAATATTAATATTTGGTGATGGCTAGCGATCAGCTTTTCGTTTAACCTTAATCCACTCCATTTTTTTTTAACTGGAAATATTGAGGATTACAAAAGATTCACTATTTTACGGCAATGTTTCTTTGCGGATAAATAGTTGTGAGAGATATTGTGAGCTGATACCAAACGGATTAAGAGTGTCATTTCAAAAACTGAATAATTTAAATACATCACCTTACAACTATTTACATTATTCGGACTATTGTCCTTACTTTTGTCGCCATATTTATTACAACGTTTCGGTCGTTGTACGCTCCGGCCTTCTTCAGGTGGTTGGAATGTCGAACTAAACCCTTTAGACTGTTCTAGTTCCACGTGCCATGTTTAATGGACGTCGGTTATCTTCAGTTAATTCCCCTCTCCAAGTTCTCCACTGCCTTAACCGGGTATTGAACTCACACTCTTGGGGTCACGTGGCAGAGTGGATCTAACTAACGCCTTTATCCACTCTGCCACGTGTCCTTAAAATGTAAGACAAAGTAGTACTGATTAATAGCATACCAACTACCAAGGAAGACCCTAAATTACTGTGATATCATAACGATATGTACATGGCATTTTTGTATCAATAGAGTTTTTTGTGTCTCATCTACAAGTAGCTTACTAATGAGCTACGAGTTACTGTCTTGGTTTCATGAATTTGATGTTATTCAGCTTCCTTGACAATCATATTTTAGCAATCAAGGATTGTAAACACCGGGGCCCTAATAATTTTGCTATTTATTTCCGTAGCTGTGGTCTGGGTTAGAGTTCACTTCTTGCTTTTAATTTAGGGCAGTCTATCTCTTGGGTTTATTATCAACAAAGGCTAGTGAATATAATGTACACTGCGATTTTATCCATAACTGGAAAATGCTCAGGTAGAAATGAATTCATACCTTTTCCAAGGGCATTAGTGCGAAGTGAACACACGCTATTTCAGCCGAAATTTGAATTCCGTTTGCAGATTCCATTAAGCTATTCTTACATCTAAATTGTAGATAAAAGTCTCTGAACTGTTTGCTCCTCTTTTAAAATCGTCCATCGTGGTTCCCCAATTGGAAAATGCTCAGGGAGAAATGAATTCATGCCTTTTCCAAGAACGTTCAACCGACATTCATAGACAGTTTCCTTTAGAAGATAACACTTAATTTAGCGGCATCCATCTCCTCTCTAAGTAATATACGGCAGCTAGTAGAGAAGGACCTCTGGTTTGTTTGCATTGTTTTTCGTCTATGCCGTCATGAATTGATGTTAGAACATGGAGAGGTGGATTCATGCCTTTTGTGGGGGCATGGCGACAATGTGAACGCAATTATGAAACTCAGTTTCTGCGCCCTTTCTTTATAAAACGCAGATTAAGACGAAATATTTACAAATCTACCATTCGTCCGACGATATCTTGTCTTGTGCTTCTGCAATATATCTCGAGATTCTTGAATGTTCCAGTCGGCTAATGTTTCACGATGCACTGCTACTGCTGTACATTTCGAGATTATTTAACTAATCCAAAGAAGGATCTATAATATAATCGATCTTAATCAAGAGTCACGTCTTCAGTCACTTTCTCACCGACGAGAAGTCGCTTGGCTTTCTAAGTATCCTCAATAAAAAGTTTCATGACAACTGTTCCGACAATTTTTTTTCCTGCTGCCCCGACATGAATTTAAGCGTGCTACTAGATTGGCATTTAGGTCCCACCCATTTACTATTGAAATAGCTAAATGCAACCGTCAATTCTACTCTAGCAGTATCTTTACCCGCCTGTGGAACTCTCTTCAATTTACTTGCTTCACTGAATCATTTATTTCTACTGGCGTCACTCTTCTTCAAAGGTGCGTTATTGGATGGCCTTCTTACAATAAAGTTTTGCTGATACAGTTCACATAACCTCCTTTTTGGGATCAAAGATTTTTACAATGGGTTTTTCTGCAAGTTTCTTTTTCAAAATCTCAAACACTAAGTTTTGTGTTTGTGTCCATTTGAACTCATTATTCTTTTCATGCAGTTCAGTAAATGGTTCTATTAAGTCGGTGTATTTTGGTAGGTTGCTATTATAAAAAAAAACTACAATCTTCAAAAATTTAAATGCAACGTCAATCGCCATTTTCTGTTTTACTGAACTCTGTTTATGTTTTGTTGTTTCCACAAACCTCCTTATACTCAGTCTTTTCCTTCACGTTCATTCTCTGAAATACCATGCCTATTAGTGGCATTACGGCCTTGCTTGGGGTGAAATGATTAAAAAAAAACATATTAGAATAGTTGGACTTTCGACTTGTTTTTGAGATTGGCACCTCGTTTATTCTTGTTACTTTTTGACACAAAGTTGTTAACCGAGCCAGTATTCACGCATTCAAATAAACATCTCACTCGTTTTTTTTCTCTGAATGACAGTTCGATGCGCATCAATATTTCATTGTTTCTTCTATTTTCAAGCCATTAATTTTAAAGAGCAGCTGATAATTTATGCGACAGAAAGTAACGAGAACGCTTTCTTTATATTCTTTAGGAGGTGCAATGGTTAGCAAGCTTGTCACGCTAGATCAATTAAGACTGAATAGTGAGATCGATCCTCACTGCGTTACCCATAATTTCGGCCTTGTGCCACATATAAATCCCCTGGGGTACTTCTACGAGGTGTAATGTTTAGCAAACTTGTCTCGGTAGATCAGTTACCACTGAATAGTGGGTTTGATCTCCACTGGGTGCCCCATAATATGTAAATCCTTTGGACACTTCTACGTGGGTAGCAAGCTCGTTGGATCAGTTACCACTGAGTAGTGAGTTCAATCCTCACTGGGTGACATACTTTCGACCTGGTTCCTCATGTAAATCATGTTGAACACTTGTACGTGGTGTAATGGTTAGCAAGCTTGTTTCAGTAAATCAGTTACCAGTGAGTTCGATCTTTACTGGGTACTCACTTACTTTCGGCCTTGTGTCACATCAACGTTATGCTTAGTATATACCTTGGACACTTCAACGTGGGGTAATGTTAAGCAAGTTTGCATCGCTGGGTCAATTGAAACTGAGCAGTGAGTTCGATTCTCACTGGGCGCTCCATACTTTCGGCCTTGTGCTGCATCTATTATATTACTATATGCATAAGCAGGCGTTTATCCTGGAAAGGTTTCTGGTATTTTTAGTATAAAAAGTCTTTTTCTTCTTCTATGTGTTGTGTCCTTTCAGGACGTTGGCAATCATGGTCCTCCACAAGTTCCTATCCATTATAGCTCTTAATAAATTATGTCTTTTTGTTATCTCTCCTAATCCATGTTCTGCCAACCATTTATACAAACACATTAGGCGGGCTATTTGCTTGTGGTTAGGAATGAATGCAAGCATTACTAATAGAATAGGGCTACTTTATGTATTTTTTTATCAATTCACCCCAAGTAAGTCAAAAATGCCACTAAGACACAAGGGGGTACTTTTGCTAATGATTTTACTACAGAAATCAATTACTAAAAGTTTTACTATAGGAATGCCTTGAAAATCGTTTAACAAGTGGTTGTTAATGGTCAGGACGTAAGAAATGAGTTGTAAGGCTACTAAATTTATGATATATATATATATATATATATATATATATATATATATATATATAAAGAGATTTTTTATGTTTATACATTCATTTTTATAGATACAAATATTTAAGTAAATGCTCTGTTTATAATAAACAGTATTAATAACATTTACCGGCCTGAATGTCCGATAAATTTTCATAGAAAATATTCGTCCCCCGAAAAAATGTATAAACATAAAAATGTCTTAAAATAATTGACGGACTTTGTCCATTTCATAATGTGCGACGTTATTTGTTTACATTTAGATACGCTTTGAACAGATATGAATGTACGTGAGAGATTCATGGAAAATTGTAGTTTAAAAGCAGTAAAATCGACCTTGCTAATCGAACGATCCTCAGTGGCTCAATCGGTTAAGGCACGTCAGGCTATATGACGGTTCTGTATAGGATACAGGTTCTATGAAAATCTCTCGGACGTTCAGGGCGGTAAATGTTGTTTAATAATGTTTATTATAAACAGAACATTTACTTAAATATTTACATCTATAAAAAGAATATATAAACATAAAAATGTCTTAAAATAATTGTCGGACTTTGTCCATTTCATAATATATATATATATGCGCGTTGATAATGAATTTAGAATAGAAATATATTAAATATCAGGAACAAAGAAGCTGTCAATTGGCTGGTTGGACGATTTTGTTTAGCGGCATTATCAACCACAATGTGTCATTTAATGGTGAAATTTAATTTTCTTAGGGGATTTGAAATAATAAAAATATGATATATGCTTTCACAATTGAATACATGGTAGGTAATACTCTATTTTTGTGCATATACAAGTTTGCATGGACATAATTACTAGAGGCGGTGATATGTGTATTTTATGTTGTAGTTTGTAGAAGTTACATATTGAAATGAAGTTTGTTTTCTTTAAGAAATGGTAATTATTATGAATTAATGTCATGAAAAAGTAAAATGAAAATCGCTGGTCATTTTCCTTTTAAAATGTATTATTAGTTATTTTTCTATACATATTATTGGTATTTTGTTTTTCTAAAAATATATTGCTGGTATATTTATACTTTCATGATATTTTGTTTTTGTTTGGGCGTTCACTATTTGCTCAACAGGTGCTATATATATATATATATATATATATATATATATATATATATATATATATATATATATATATATATATTTATTATAAATAAAACACCACCTACAAAATTCGCTACAAACTTTCGTTCAAATGCATTGCACATACACACAAACACACACATGCACATAGACACACATATATGATAGAAATATATTTTAAAGGTATACTATACTTATAGGTAAAAACGCTCAATATCAGTGATAAAGAGTATGTAAATATAAAAGTTGTGTTGATCTCAGTGTCCACGTATACACACACACATATATATATATATATAATTCTGTATTAAGACAGTAAACTTTTTTTTTATGCAAGTTTCATTAAAAACAACTGACATGGTGCTGTGGTTAAGTTTTTGATATAATTTTTCATGTGTTCTTATAAGATTTTTTTTTTTTCTGGACGCACACACACACACGCACACACACACACACACACACACACACACACACACACACACACACATATATATATATATATATATATATATAACATGTACCTCCAAAACTATCAGTCGAAAAGTGGCAAGTTTTCTTAATGTCGTCTGACCGCATAAATTGGACTATGAATATCTGCTTGAACATGAAAACTTCTCTCCGACTGACCATCACATTTTCATGCATCTGAACATATTCCTGGAAGTTGCAATCTTCAAATATAAAATTACAATTCAAAACGTTGAAGAATTCATCGTTTTTCCCCAGGATTTAAATTTTTTAATTCCGTTCAATTTTAGCAACGGTGCGTAGATTACAATTGTTTCTTATTTTGATGAAAATGTATTTATTCCAAGTCGCAGATATTCAGCTTTAAAGATGATGTCAATTATTTTGTACCAACCAATAATCCGACACTCATCAACGATGATTGATACAGACATAACGGGAGTTTTCTTTCTTTGTCGTAATCACCGACTTCGGCTGCTTCACTTAATTTCGTTGTGATCTGACAACCGAGCAGAAGATCTTTCCACACTGACAGATGCAAATGGCGAAACAAAAGCGAGTTTACATATAAACATGGCGGCATATGTATGATCTTGTAGGAATTTTTTTTTAAAGCGCTTTACGTTCACATACATAAATATACGCCTATAAAAACAGAAGCACTCGGGTGCATATTTGTGCTGTGCAAGACATTATATTGGCGAAATTTTGTGGAAAGATTGTTGCCAGTATTAAAATCATGATAAAGGGACAGTTTGAAGCAAGAAAGAAAAAGAGAAAGAAATAGAGAAGAGAAAAATATATAAAATGAGAAAAAAGGTAGAAAGTCGTAAAAGAGAATTCAAGGAGTGTGTGTGTGTGTGTGTGTGAGAGAGAGAGAGAGAGAGAGAGAAGGAGAAGGAAAAACAAGAAGATGTTAAAAAGAGAAAAGAGAATATTATTCGGACTATTGTCCTCATCTTTGTCGCCATATTTATTACAACGTTTCGGCCTTTCAGTATCTGCCTATATTTCTGAGATGAGGTATTATGTACACTATTTACATTATTCGTACTATTGTCCTCATCTTTGTCGCCATATTTATTACAATGTTTCGGCTTTCAGTATCTGTCTATATTTCTGAGATGAGGTATTATGTACAATATTTACATTATTCAGACTATTGTCCTCATCTTTGTCGCCATATTTATTACAACGTTTCGGCCTTTCACTATCTGTCTATATTTCTGAGATGAGGTATTATGTACACTATTTACATTATTTATTGTCCTCATCTTTGTCGCCATATTTATTACAACGTTTCGGCCTTTCAGTATCTGTCTATATTTCTGAGATGAGGTATTATGTACAATATTTACATTATTCAGACTATTGTCCTCATCTTTGTCGCCATATTTATTACAACGTTTCGGCCTTTCACTATCTGTCTATATTTCTGAGATGAGGTATTATGTACACTATTTACATTATTCGGACTATTGTCCTCATCTTTGTCGCCATATTTATTACAACGTTTCGGCCTTTCAGTATCTGCCTATATTTCTGAGATGAGGTATTATGTACACTATTTACATTATTCGTACTATTGTCCTCATCTTTGTCGCCATATTTATTACAATGTTTCGGCCGTTCAGTATCTGTCTATATTTCTGAGATGAGGTATTATGTACAATATTTATATTATTCAGACTATTGTCCTCATCTTTGTTGCCATATTTATTACAACGTTTCGGCCTTTCACTATCTGTCTATATTTCTGAGATGAGGTATTATGTATACTATTTACATTATTCGTACTATTGTCCTCATCTTTGTCGCCATATTTATTACAACGTTTCGGCCTTTCAGTATCTGTCTATATTTCTGAGATGAGGTATTATGTACACTATTTACATTATTCGTACTATTGTCCTCATCTTTGTCGCCATATTTATTACAACGTTTCGGCCTTTCAGTATCTGTCTATATTTCTGAGATGAGGTATTATGTACACTATTTACATTATTCGTACTATTGTCCCTCATCTTTGTCGCCATATTTATTACAACGTTTCGGCCTTTCAGTATCTGTCTATATTTCTGAGATGAGGTATTATGTACAATATTTACATTATTCAGACTATTGTCCTCATCTTTGTTGCCATATTTATTACAACGTTTCGGCCTTTCACTATCTGTCTATATTTCTGAGATGAGGTATTATGTACACTATTTACATTATTTGGACTATTGACTTATCTTTGTCGCCATATTTATTACAACGTTTCGGCCTTTCAGTATCTGTCTATATTTCTGAGATGAGGTATTATGTACACTATTTACATTATTCGGACTATTGTCCTCATCTTTGTCACCATATTTATTACAACGTGTCGGCCTTTCAGTATCTGCCTATATTTCTGAGATGAGGTCTTTGTACACTATTTACATTATTCGGACTATTGTCCTCATCTTTGTCACCATATTTATTACAACGTTTCGGCCTTTCAGTATCTGTCTATATTTCTGAGATGAGGTATTATGTACACTATTTACATTATTCGGACTATTGTCCTCATCTTTGTCACCATATTTATTACAACGTTTCGGCCTTTCAGTATCTGTCTATATTTCTGAGATGAGGTATTATGTACACTATTTACATTATTCGACTATTGTCCTCATCTTTGTCACCATATTTATTACAACGTTTCGGCCTTTCAGTATCTGTCTATATTTCTGAGATGAGGTATTATGTACACTATTCACATTATTCGGACTATTGTTCTCATCTTTGTCGCCATATTTATTACAACGTTTCGGCCCTATCAGTATCTGTCTATATTTCTGAGATTATTATGTACATTTACATTATTCGGACTATTGTCCCTCATCTTTGTCGCCATATTTATTACAACGTTTCGGCCTTTCAGTATCTGTCTATATTTCTGAGATGAGGTATTATGTACACTATTTACATTATTCGGACTATTGTCCTCATCTTTGTCGCCATATTTATTACAACGTTTCCGCCTTTCAGTATCTGTCTATATTTCTGAGATGAGGTATTATTTATTTACATTATTCGGACTATTGTCCTCATCTTTGTCGCCATATTTATTACAACGTTTCGGCCTTTCAGTATCTGTCTATATTTCTGAGATGAGGTATTATGTACACTATTTACATTATTACTATTGTCCCTCATCTTTGTCGCCATATTTATTACAACGTTTCGGCCTTTTCACTATCTGTTATATTTCTGAGATGAGGCCACTATTTATTACAACCATATTTATTACAACGTTTCGGCCTTTCAGTATCTGTCTATATTTCTGAGATGAGGTATTATGCAATATTTACATTATTCAGACTATTGTCCTCATCTTTTGTCGCCATATTTATTACAACGTTTCTCGGCCTTTCACTATCTGTCTATATTTCTGAGATGAGGTATTATGTACACTATTTACATTATTCGGACTATTGTCCTCATCTTTGTCGCCATATTTATTACAACGTTTCGGCCTTTCAGTATCTGCCTATATTTCTGAGATGAGGTATTATGTACATTATTTACATTATTTACATTGTTCATCTTTTCGCCATATTTATTACAATGTTTCGGCCGTTCAGTATCTGTCTATATTTCTGAGATTATTATGTACAATATTTATATTATTCAGACTATTGTCCTCATCTTTGTTGCCATATTTATTACAACGTTTCGGCTTTTCACTATCTGTCTATATTTCTGAGATGAGGTATTATGTACACTATTTACATTATTCGTACTATTGTCCTCATCTTTGTCGCCATATTTATTACAATGTTTCGGCCTTTCACTATCTGTCTATATTTTGAGATGAGGTATTATGCAATATTTATATTATTCAGACTATTGTCCCTCATCTTTGTTGCCATATTTATTACAACGTTTCGGCCTTTCACTATCTGTCTATATTTCTGAGATGAGGTATTATGTACACTATTTACATTATTCGTACTATTGTCCTCATCTTTGTCGCCATATTTATTACAACGTTTCGGCCTTTCAATATCTGTCTATATTTCTGAGATGAGGTATTATGTACACTATTTACATTATTCGTACTATTGTCCTCATCTTTGTCGCCATATTTATTACAACGTTTCGGCCTTTCAGTATCTGCCTATATTTCTGAGATGAGGTATTATGTACACTATTTACATTATTCGTACTATTGTCCTCATCTTTGTCGCCATATTTATTACAACGTTTCGGCCTTTCAGTATCTGTCTATATTTCTGAGATGAGGTATTATGTACAATATTTACATTATTCAGACTATTGTTCACATTATTCTATATTTCTGAGATGAGGTATTATGTACTATTTTACATTATTTGGACTATTGACTTATCTTTGTCGCCATATTTATTACAACGTTTCGGCCTTTCAGTATCTGTCTATATTTCTGAGATGAGGTATTATGTACACTATTTACATTATTCGGACTATTGTCCCCTCATCTTTGTCACCATATTTATTACAACGTTTCGGCCTTTCAGTATTGTCTATATTTCTGAGATGAGGTATTATGTACACTATTGACATTATTCGGACTATTGTCCTCATCTTTGTCGCCATATTTATTACAACGTTTCGGCCTTTCAGTATCTGTCTATATTTCTGAGATGAGGTATTATGTACACTATTTACATTATTCGTACTATTGTCCTCATCTTTGTCACCATATTTATTACAACGTTTCGGCCTTTCAGTATCTGTCTATATTTCTGAGATGAGATATTATGTACACTATTTACATTATTCGGACTATTGTTCTCATCTTTGTCGCCATATTTATTACAACGTTTCGGCCTATCAGTATCTGTCTATATTTCTGAGATGAGGTATTATGAACACTATTTACATTATTCGAACTATTGTCCTCATCTTTGTCACCATATTTATTACAACGTTTCGGCCTTTCAGTATCTGTCTATATTTCTGAGATGATGTATTATGTATTAATTATTTACATTATTCGGACTATTGTCCTCATCTTTGTCACCATATTTATTACAACGTTTCGGCCTTTCAGTATCTGTCTATATTTCTGAGATGAGGTATTATGTACACTATTTACATTATTCGGACTATTGTTCTCATCTTTGTCGCCATATTTATTACAACGTTTCGGCCTTTCAGTATCTGTCTATATTTCTGAGATGAGGTATTATGTACACTATTTACATTATTCGTACTATTGTCCTCATCTTTGTCGCCATATTTATTACAACGTTTCGGCCTTTCAGTATCTGTCTATATTTCTGAGATGAGGTATTATGTACACTATTTACATTATTCGGACTATTGTTCTCATCTTTGTCGCCATATTTATTACAACGTTTCGGCCTTTCAGTATCTGTCTATATTTGAGATGAGGTATTATGTACACTATTTACATTATTCGTACTATTGTCCTCATCTTTGTCGCCATATTTATTACAACGTTTCGGCCTTTCAGTATCTGTCTATATTTCTGAGATGAGGTATTATGTACACTATTTACATTATTCGGACTATTGTTCTCATCTTTGTCGCCATATTTATTACAACGTTTCGGCCTTTCAGTATCTGTCTATATTTCTGAGATGAGGTATTGTACACTATTTACATTATTTTTATTGTCCTCATCTTTGTCACCATATTTATTACAACGTTTCGGCCTTTCAGTATCTGTCTATATTTCTGAGATGAGGTATTATGTACACTATTTACATTATTCGTACTATTATCCTCATCTTTATCACCATATTTATTACAACGTTTCGGCCTTTCAGTATCTGCCTATATTTCTGAGATGAGGTATTATGTACAAATTTTACATTATTCGGACTATAGTCCTCATCTTTATCACCATATTTATTACAACGTTTCGGCCTTTTAGTATCTGGCTATATTTCTGAGATGAGGTATTTGTACACTATTTACATTATTCGGACTATTGTCCTCATCTTTGTCGCCATATTTATTACAACGTTTTGGCCTTTCAGTATCTGTCTATATTTCTGAGAAGAGGGTACACTATTTTACATTATTCGACTATTGTCCTCATCTTTGTCACCATATTTATTACAACGTTTCGGCCTTTCAGTATCTG
>CAHIKZ030004834.1:120000-132500 GCA_903632075.3 Acanthosepion pharaonis
TAACAGCATATGTGGCCTGACGATTGCATATAGCATGAAACAGACTGCCGTCTCTAAGTGTTGACTTCTATGTTCACTTATATATATATATATATATATATATATATATATATATATATATATATAACATTTCGAATGAACTTTCTTCCCTCTTTTGTATCCAGACTTTATGAATTTAAGCACAGTATTCGATTTGCGGAATGGTCTCATTGTTTTACAGCTGCAATTGCAAGATGTAATCGCAGGTTTTTTGCTAACAGTTTCTTCTCTCGCACTTCTCGCTTGTGGAACTCACTGCAAGCGTCTTGCTTTACTGTCAATTTTGATTTTCAAAAATTAAAATTAAAATCTTTATCTTCTGTCTTCTTAGTTCTTGTTTTTCTTTTTTTTTCTTTCTCCTTAATAATGTTTAATGACAATATCTTAATAAATATTTAGGGACCATTTCTCTACATTTTTCTTTATTTTTACTTTTACTTTGTTTTGAGCCAAATTCCTGCTTCCCAGACTTTTAACATAAATTGTTCCGAATCTTCTTCACGCATTCATCTTTTATAATCTATTATCAACGTTTGTTTATCGAGTAATAAGGAATCGTCTGTAGGAATGCATTAAGCTCCTTTTGTATTTATGACTACAGCGTCGGTAGTTGTCGTGTCAGGTTGTTTAACTATCACGTCTTCTCACATCTGTTTGTAGTGACTTAGCATATTATATTTACTTTTTTTAAATACCTTTAATATGTTTATTCATAATTTGAATGAAATGTTATTGATGTTTGGTTGCTTTTATGGTTAAGGATTTAAAAATTTGTAATTTTTTTTTCAGCTAACATATATTTATATATGTAAGTATAGACTAACAAGTCGTTGAGATGGTTGTGCGTTTTTAGTCAGAATCAGGGTGGACTTACGAACATAAATCAGGTTTCTGATCAGATTTAAGCAATCCCTATCTCAAAAGATAAACCTTTTATTTCGTTCACTATAATGGCAGATCCTTAATTCAAAAGATTATTCTTTGATGAATGACGATGAGAATGTTAAACATAAAAAATAAAGCTTCATTTTATAGCTATTTATAAACAAATATTATTAAATGAAAAGAGTCAAACTAATTTTAAATTCAGTAGGATCTCTCACTTTGAATACTAGCTCAACACAATCTTCCTATACTCTTTCCATTAGTTAACCTGTTCTTTGTAAAGCCGAGGTTTATAAGTATCAAATGTATGATAAATAAAACGTGTTCGCTGATCCATTGAACTTATTGAACCCAAATCCTTATTTTCCCAATATTGATGTTCTTACCAGGTTTTTTCTTAACATATTGAAGAAAGAAGGCTCGGAAAATTAAATTCAAAAGAAGAATGAGAATCAGGAGAAATCAAAAAGAAACTTAAATTTGAATATCTAAATGAAAGAACAAGATTTTACTTAAATCTGATCAGAAACCCGATTTATGCTCGTAAGTCGACCCTGATTTTGACTGGAATCGCACAACCATTTTAACGACTTGTTAGTCTATACTATATATGTTAGCTGAAAAAAAAAACGATTACAAAGTTTGAAATCCTTAACCATTAAAGCAACCAAACATCAATAACATTTCATTCAAATTATGAATAAACATATTAAAAGAAATTTAAAAAGTAAATATAATATGCTAAGTCACCACAAACAGATGTGAGAAGACGTGATAGTTAAACAACCTGACACGACAACTACCGACGCTGTAGTCATAAATACAAAAAAAGCTTAATTCATTCCTACAGATGATTCCTTATTACTCGATAAACAAACGTTGATAATAGATTATAAAAGGTGAATGCGTGAAGAAGATATTTAATAATTTATGTCAAAAGGTCTGTCTGGGATCCAAGAATTAGGCTCGAAACTGAACAAATGCTTCAAAGAGATTTGGAATCATAACAGAGCAAATATTCTTGAATCGATTGCGCAAATAGCTTATCAGTAAGACAAGTAGATTCGGTGAGCCGAGTTCAATTTCCGGTCTTGACTGTTCACTTTCGCACTACTACCCTTGGGAAAAGCATAAATCCATATATTCCCCCCGCTATGGATTAACTATCAGGATAGAATGCGCTCTCTAGCCTTAGTTGGTAACCATTTTAGATAATGGCAACATGACGTATTCCCTAACCCATTTAGGGTGTTTGGGGTATTACATATCAGTCAGTTATGTGCCATACGTGATACACGCTTGGGCGATCATGTATCTTTCGATATATGACTGACGAATCAGATTTTTTCTCGTAGGAGGTTGCCATTTCTTTCTGTGATAGACTGATTGACAACAAAGGCTAAAGAACCCAGTTTGTCCTGCTATTTAACCCATCGCTTGAGAGAGAAGAGATGGATTCATGCCTTTCCCAATGGTATTTCTACGTAAGTGATTCTAAGGAACTCGTCTGGAATTTGAACTCGGATTTCCGAGTTCAAACTCCGAGCTGAGATCTTAGCGGATGTGTCTAGGATAGATTTTGTATTCAGAATTGTCATTTTCCATGACTGGCTACCATCCAATGCAAAAGAGCCAAGCTTGCTTGGTTATTTAGCCTATGGCTTAAGAAGGATAGATTAATGCCCTTTCCAAAGGCATTAACACGAATTGAACTCGAATCGCCGACTTCCCTTTCAGCACCGATAACTGTTTGATCCCCCTCACATCCCAGAAGAAGGACAACTCAGAAACGTGGAGAAGGACAATCGGAAGCCAATCTGCTATTTTCCCCTAAGAACGCTTGGAAATTCATTGATATTTAAGTAACAGAATCTGTGTAGAATCATTAACGCCTATGTTCTCAAGCGACGCGTCACAGAGACTTTAGTGAGGCAGATTGGTCTTTTTAAATCGAAACATTCTGAATATAATTTCCTCTCCTTTTCTGTAGAATATTTTGTAAAAGGTAGAAGGAATTCATAATTGAAATCAACCTAATTTCATCTATATTGCAATATCCTGTCGCTGTTTAAAGAGAGTTTAACACTTCCTTTATATGAAGAATTATCACATAAAAGAAAATAGTATTCCTTATCAGAATGATGTCGCAAAGTTTCACTTCAGTGATCAAACAATAAAAACTAGTTTTAAAGTTTATCCTTGGTTTAAGAAACAGTAAAAGGTTTGAAAGAGAAACAGGCATTAGCCCATTAATAGGTGGACGGTTGCTAAATGGAAGACGGTGCTGGCGAGAAATGGTTATGTAAGCTTAGTAATTGTCGTCTGTAACAAGCGAAAAAGCGTGTCAGTCTGCTTTTAGCGATTAGGTTTGTGAAGTAGGCAAATAGCTTCTTAAAAAGAGAAAAATTGTCTGAGTTCGTTCAAGTATAAGTTCACAAAAAGAACTGGAGAAATTTCATTTGCAAATTGTACGTTTCTCTGTGGAAAAGACATCTGGCGTATAATCGTCTTTTTTTTTTCTTATGAGTTTTGTAGTCGTTTACTTTTGGACATATGGAATGCTTAAGAAACGTTTACGTACTGAAGCATTGTTTGTCCTGGAATCTAGTTACGAAGACATAAACAAACGTAATTTCTTCACAATGAAGATAAAAAGGAAACAAAACTACAATCTATGTTTTAAAGATACGCATTTATTGAATGTAGTTTTAGCCTTCTAAAGAAATGGAGCTGTCCGGAATTAGAAATCCGAGAACCGAGTTCGAATTCCACATTCACTTAAGCGCAACTACCCTTGGGAAACGTATGCATTCATCTCCTTTCCCCGGCTATGGGTTAAATAGTAAGACATGTATCTGGTAAAATCATTGTTATTCTAAAAACAAAAATGTAAATTTAATATTCGTTCACAAAAAATAAAAGAATAATTCTTACAATCCAAAATATGTTTGGGGGTTGATAAACCGTAAAAAAGAAATCGACCAATCATTGTTACGCTATCCAAATTTTTCATTTTATAACAAGTTTTCAATAATGTACATTATTCGGACTATTGTCCACATCTTTGTCGCCATATTTATTACAACGTTTAAACATGGCACGTGGAACTAGAACAGTCTACTCCAGTGAGCGAAATAAAGGGTTCCGTTCGACATTCCAACCACCTGAAGAAGGCCGGAGCGTACAACGGCCGAAACGTTGTAATAAATATGGCGACAAAGATGAGGACAATAGTCCGAATAGTGTAAATAGTGTACATAATACATCATCTCAGAAATATAGACAGATAATGAAAGGCGGAAACGTTGTAATAAATATGGAAACAAAGATGTGGACAATAGTCCGAATAATGTAAATCGTGTACATAATACCTTATCTCAGAAATATAGACAGATACTGAAAGGCCGAAACGTTGTAATAGATAAAACATGAGGTTCCGAATAATAAATATGTACATAATACCTTATCTCAGAAAACAAAGATGAAAGGGACAATATGTCCAAAATAAGGACAAAGTCCGAATAATGTAAATAATATACTCATCTCAGAAATATAGACAGATACTGAAAGGCCGAAACGTTGTAATAGATATGGGAACAAACATGAGGACAATAGTCCGAATAATGTAAATAGTGTACATAATACCTTATCTCAGAAATACAGACAGATACTGAAAGGCCGAAACGTTGTAATAAATATGTGACAAAGATGAGGACAATAGTCCGAATAATGTAATTAGTGTACATAATGTCTCATCTCAGAAATATAGACAGATACTGAAAGGCCGAAACGTTGTAATAAATATGGCGACAAAGATGAGGACAATAGTACGAATAATGTAAATAGTGTACATAATACGTCATCTCAGAAATATAGACAGATAATGAAGTTTTCAATTGGATTCGAATCAGGACTCTTTGAAGGACAAGGTCAAAATTTATTTATTCTTATCCTGGGTTAAGTTGGAAATGGGCTTTTATCATTGATATGGGTAATGTTCCAACGATGTTTCAGTGTTACAGATTTTTAACGGACACTTTCAAAATGACTTCTAATATTTAATAATAATTCACTATTTCATTATGTGCTATTCGACCAGCGACTCAACTACATCGCGATTATTGATCTGAGCAGACCTTCCTTTTAATCAAATTCTCTCCTTCATCTCGGCAGTGCACGTTACTGAAATGCTCAGCTGTTTATTTCTCGTTCTTGTCTCCTTTGAAGCGATCGTTTGTGGCTGTTGAGCTGTCGGTAAGCATAACAATAGTTTAATTATTAATCAAGACACGTAAGTCGATCTATTTATTCAATCTGTATTACTAAACTCTGTTCACTTTCCCTTTTATAAGAACAACTGATGAAAGGTTTTCTTAACAGCGTATTAATAACCTGACCTTGCTACTTGTTTCATCTCTTTCTTCCATTCTCGGTACAAGTACTATTACACATTTGGGTGGCGGGCGGGGGTCGTAACATATCACTTTCTTATTAGAAGTGTTGGGTATTAATTGGTCAGAGTGAAGTAAAAGTAAGCTGAGTTAATGACAGATTTGAAGGTTGCATCCCAACAAAATATGGACTCTTTTAATTGGGCCTGCGACAACATTCTTCGGTCAGCCGAATCTCTGCGGTTTGGTACTGGCGTTTTTGGCACGGTCGTCTGGGTGACAAATGATTTGGCACCAGATTTTACGGTGCTAGACTTTGGGACAATAGAATAATGTGGAAAAATTAAGATGGAAGAATTTTTTTTAAGCATTTCACCCCAAGCAAGGCAGGCGCGCCATTATCCCGGAGGGAGAGGGGGATAAAGAGAGGGAAAGTGAGGGAAAAGTTTGTGTATAGAGGAGATTGAGGAAACGATAAAAATACGGGGATCTAGGCACCAGAAGATAGAGATTGATGTTGCATTTAAATTTTTGAAGATTGTAGTTATCAGTGAAGCAAGTAAGAGGAAGGGAGTTCCACTGTCGGGAAGCGCGAGAAAAGAAACTGCTGGCGTAGAAGTGGCGGTTGCATTTCACTATTTCAACAGTAAACGGGTGATGCCTAGATGCCAATCTAGTAGCATGTTTAAATTCATGTAATCGGGGCATCAGAGAAGATACCTAATCAGAACAGTTGCCATGAAAATATTTGTAGAAAAGACAGATAGATGCCACATTACATCTATGAGAGACCCTTCTTTTGCACAACCTTCCTTTGGATTTTGTCGAGTAATTCGAGATGAAGAGCAGGGGCACCAGACCAAATATGGCAATAATATTCAATGCCTGGACGAATGGTAGATTTGTTTAATGTGTAAGATGGACTCTGACGAGAAAAACCTTTTGGCACGACACAGTGAACCGACTTTCCTTGCAGAAGATGCAGCTATTAAATCGATGTAGATGTTCCACGTCAAGTCATTGGAAAACGTGAAGCCAAGCAGGCGCAGTGAGCTACTCGCACGGAGTCGAGCATCAACCATGCTGATGATGGGGGGGGGGGACAGGGAAGTTTCTCCTTGGCTGTTAAATGAAAACAGTTTAGTTTTGGAGTTATTAAAGTTTACAAGCCATTTACTGTTCCACATCCTTGTCAGCGCTGCCGGATGTATTATTGAAACAGGAGGAAATGGTAATATTGTCTGCATAGATGCCTACTTGGGAACACATGAAACTCTTAGATTTTAAAATTTTACTATCGAGTATTTAAGGAGCCTTGATCATAAGTACGAAATGAATGAAATAAAGTTACATTACAGTTTTTACTGATTAACAGATTTAATGTTTTTATTTTGCAATACAGACTTAATTTTTTTTTTAATTTCTAGCTTTGAATGATAATGAATCAATCAAAAGTTTTTTTCCTAGTGTTCAAAAGTCTGGCTCCAGAAATTGATTTTAGAAGCTTTATATTCAGTGAATTTGCATTGATATTTGCTTGAAATACTTGAGTTTATGTGTCAGTCATCCCAAATTTAGAATAGTAGATAAGGAAACTGAAATAGAATAGGCTGCACTAGGGCTAGTTTCAGCCGGCATTACAAATTAATACTAAAAACCCAACTGAAAAAAAATCGAATCATGTTCTTAAATAGCCTTGTCAGATAAAGACTTTCATGTAGGTGTTATGCATGACACTAAAGTCGCTCAGAAATAATTAAACTGTCATAAACGATTTCTGAGATTAGAAGTTAAAATGGCTTTGAGCGAGTGAAGTCTGTGGGTCTTGGTGATGACAATATTTCTTCGAACTTTTTGAACTGAAAGAATCACAAGCAAAGAATTGTACCAAATAACAAAAAAATATCACCTGAGGACTTTCAAAAGCATTAACAACTAAAATGTATATCACACATAAATCGAAGAGAAAATAATGACATAATCTGATGTTCAAATAAATAGCAACGAAGGTAACCCATCAATACTGGAAAGATTGATCACAGCCATTGAATTCGAGAAACCTATTTTCCTGGAAAAATTTTAAGAGAAAGATTTTATAAATTTCAACCGACAGCAGTCCTGGTTGCTCGGTCAATGAATGCTAAATGTTTCCTTATAAGGAAACGACTAATATTACCATTAGCATTATATGCAATAGACTGCCCAACATCCATAATAATAATAATTTCTGCTCTTTCGTATTCGAGCAAGCTTGTCTACTATGTCGGCTAGCTAATCCCCGTGGAAGACATGCGCATTCACATTGGTGTTCAACACCCAAAGAGTTCCCCTGTGGTTTATATTGCAACTATGCTGAGCAGATATTAGTTACAGTTTCGGGGAGAAAGCGTATTATCTGGCATGAGCAACAGTCTGAACAAGACCAGTACACTCAGACTCTCGGTCACGATGACTTTCACAACCCCTGACGGTTCTCAAATAGTTCCGTCTACGCAATTTGAATCACTGGCTTAGGTCAAAACGTGGTGTAATTTTCAGGCACTTTGCAAAGATGCCGCACGTTGGGATCGCCTCGACAGGTCGATAACATTAAGGTCACTTTCCTGATGAGATTTGAACTCGGCTCTCATATTCGGAATGCAGAAGTTTTAATCAATCGGCTACGCGCCCATATAACATCCAGAACCATATTTTGAAAGTCATCTTTGTCAGTCAATGGCTAACAATCAATTCCTCTTTCCCAATCTTTTACAAGTCTCCAATCGTTTTATATATGGTCGAGTATAATTGGAAAAACACATCTTATTTAGATATTCATCAGTTTTCGCCGATGACTCTGATAGACCATTGCTGCGCATGAATCATCAAAGTCGTCCGAAGAAAATTTTTACAATTCTGTGATATGGACAATATACTAACAAACTACATTCCCTAGTTCCACTAGTTCAAACCTTTACAGCCATAACACGTTATGCTGTCCACACGGGGTCACACCATCCTTAGTACCATCGAATTCCATTGGTAAGTTCTATTCGGGCAGTTTCTTATAGAGAGCCTCTAGTTTGAATACTACAAACTTAACCTCTTCAAGTCTAGGGTCAACCGTTATATATCCTACATAGCCTCAGAATCAGCACTTCTTACCTCCTCCTCTTACGTTCATATAACAACCTCATTCATACTCCCAGAGGATGATTCCATGATCGCTACAATCTTTACCTCTTCAAGACTAGGGTCAACCGTTATCTATCATACAGTTGATTTATCCGCTGGCCTAAGCTCTAACATGCCATCCGGGAAAAAACTGGTTTGCAATTTTCAAATATGTTAAAAGTCAAGCAAGTATTATTTTCTAGTTACCGACAAAACCCTGATTTCTTCAGTCCCGATGAGCAGTTACACTCACAAAAAAATCTCCATAATTTGAACGACTATTGGGTCACAATTTGACCCCAAAGTGGAATTGATGCATACAATAAACTGATAAGGTGATCGAAAATTGGTCGGCTCTTTATACCGCTCCTCACAGTCTCTGATACCATTTGGTATGTAATACACAAAGATTATATGAAAATAGATTACTATTGCCGTATTTGAGCTGAAGGTTTTCACTCCTTACTTTTTAGTCTTGATAGAGGTCAAAATTGTTTTTGTGGTCTTGTGAAGGAAGACTTATTTTCCATTCTACAACCTCTTTCCTAAAGACAGACAGCTGCAAACCTATCGCTATTTCCATGACAAATGTCCAGATGAGTTCCATTTCTTATTTTCACTCGTTCTGAACATTAAACCTAAGAATTGCTATGTTACTCCCACAGAACTGAATCACTCTCCATATTCCATTTTTAAGGAGGAATTTCCATTCGGGCAGCTTTTTCCTAACAACTGTTATTTTGTGAAAAAGTCTCTTGCATTGTTAGTTCCCTGCAAACTTCAATATTAACTTCTTCAATTCAAGGGCGAGTCATTTTTTGTTTTCTTTGTCCTTATAGTCTTCGCTTCCTACTTACTCCTCTTACATTCATGTCACCCACCTTATCCAGTAACCCTTACCTTGAGGGACTCATGAGCCTTGTATTGAGTGAATTTTAGTAAAAAAAAAGAATGAACCGGCTTTCATTGTCACTGCACAGACACGTGCTTTTATTGAGAAAAAACGAATAAAACTTTAGATTCCAACAAGTTTTTTTCTATAAATATCGATAATATATATATATATATATATATATATATATATATATATATATATATATATATATATATATATAAAGAAAAACAGTAAGATATATAATCTGGTGTTCTTATTGATATTTTTTATTGTTACAAAACAGTGCTCAATGTAAATTTACAGAGTATAAATATTATAAATTAACTGATTTAAAATATGTTTTTTATGCTACACAGAAATAACCATGTTTCAAAAACTGAAGCTAAAAACTTCAAATTTAGTTATATAATTAAATTAAAAGCATTAGTTCTGTTTCATCTTCAAGCGAATTTTGGAACCTCAAAAATGTCTAAAATTCGCTTGAAGATGAAACAGAACTAATGTTTTTAATTATATATATATATATATATATATATATATATATATATATATATATATATATATATATATATATTAAGAAATGGACAAAGTCCGACAATTTATTTATTGAAGACATTTTATGTTTAACGTTCTTTTTTTATAGATACAAGTATTTAAGTAAATTCTCTGTTTATAATAAGGCCGGTAAATGTTATTTAATACTGTTTATTATTAACAGAGCATTTACGTAAATACTTGTATCTATAAAAAAGAACGTTAAACATAAAATGTCTTTTTATATATAAAATATATATATATATATATATATATATATATATATATATATATATAGGTAATAATCCGTTAGTATATAATACAAGCGAATCCTATTAATACGATATAAAATATTAAAATTAATTCACACATAGAGCTGAATGTTTTAATTAAACAGAGAAACGTATTTCATCCAATAGGAATTTAGATTACATTAGGTTCTTAATGTAATCTTAATTCCTATTGGATGAAATACACACACACACAAGCAAACACACACACACAAGCAAACACACACACACATACATACACACACACATATATATATATCGATAAAACATTAAATGGCTAATAATGTTAGCAAATTTCTATTGTTTCATGTCAACTCGTGTTTTGTGGCGGCAAATATTTGTGTACATGCGTGTCTGTGCGTCTGTGTGCATGTCTTACTCGTTGTGAATGTCCGATTATATATATGGTAGAATATGTGTTTCGCTATTTAAATATTTTCTGGGTCTCTTTATAGCAAGTCTTCATTGGTGTGTGCATAACAAGCACGTGCATTGGCGCGTTTTCCACATAACTAAGAAGACGTGTCTGCTGCTATTCGGCATACCTGTGTACACCTGCGTCTAATTAGCAATGACAGGTACGCTGTCCGAGGTGGTTATCTCGATTCAGAATCTTTCTAACAGCACTGGTTCAGTTCGACAAGATTAATAGGATCTTCATCTCGATGCCCGGCGGGAAAACAAGTTACTGTTTGGAAAAAAATATTTTTTACAAGAAAAGTTATTCGCTATTTTGACGTTTTTATCCAAAATAAATTTAATTAGGAAATAATTCTGTCTATCCAATTTGAATTATGCAAATTGTGTTTAAGTTTTGATTAGCTAACAGTCTGCAGTTTCTGTCTAACTTTGAACTGCCACTGATTGATGTCGGGAATTATCCAGGTGCTAGAATGTTTAGCGGTTTGAAAGGAGAAATCGGCGAGGAAAGTTCGAATTCCGGTCGAGTTCGTTATGGTCACTTTTGCGCAAGAACCCTTGGGGAAGTGATGAATACATCACTTCTACCTTCTGCTATGGGTTAAATAGCAAATTAGAATGGGATATTTAGCCTTGGTTAGCAACCAGTCTAGGTGAACAAGTTTGAATTCAAAACTTGGGCTGGGCTGCTTAGAGATACCACTGTGCGTTAGTTCTCTGTATTCATTTTTTTTTAAAGTGTGGATGGTTCTGTATAAGCCTTAACCACTAATCTGACTAACCAGTTCTAGGAGCCGAAAAGTTGGACATCTATACGTCGAAGGCAATGGGAGAATCACACACACACACACACACACACACACACACACACACACACACACACACACACACATATCTTGATCGTGTTTTGAAAATTAAAACATTATATAAATACATTCATACAACTATAAATTTCATGTTAACAGCTAATATATTTCAACCTTGAAAATGGGTAAATGTATTGCCGAAAGCGCTCGGATAAGAGGAACAAGTGGACAGGTTTTATATAACTTATCATCCGAAAAGAAAGAAATTATTAGATCACATGAAAAATGTATAAAAGAATCTAAATCAAACCACCTTGCCTGTCGTATTCAGTGAAATGTGCCTGAAGGATTGCTACCTAAATACACACACACACACACACACACACACACACACACACACACATATATATATATATATATATATATATATATATATATAAGTGAACATAGACGTCAACACTTAGAGGCGACAGCCTCAGGTTTCATGCTAGATGCAATCGTCAGGCCTTCTATGTTCACTTTTATATTTACACACGTTCTATCCCTGATATTGAGCACTTTATCCCATAAATATAGAGCATCTTAAGACTATATTTCTTCATATATATATATATATATATATATATATATATATAGTGGTGAAGGCTTTGTGCAGAGCCAACGACGCTTTTTAAAGAGCCGAATATAGAGACCTGGCGCCCCACCTGCCACAAGGTCCGCAAACGACCCTCCGCCGGTTTTTGAATTCAGAGTTGTCTTTCTCCTAGACCAGCTGCCATCCAAAGCTATAAAACCCAGTCTGTCCTGTTATTTACCCATAAGAAGCGGGGAAAAGAAGAGGATTCATACCTTTCCCAGGGATATTAGCATAAGTGAATGTAACTGATCCAACTGGAATTCGAACTCGGCTTTCCTATTCCTCGATCCGAGCCACTATCCATTACTCATCCCTTCCCCCCGTGACTCATACTATAGCAAATGAAAGAAACGATTAGGAAGTTTTGCTTTACAATGTTGGAAACTGAATTTTCTTTTTATTTCAATCAACTTTATTTCCAATTCCATTAGCATTTCTTTAGAAATTCAA
>CAHIKZ030004834.1:137500-197500 GCA_903632075.3 Acanthosepion pharaonis
GTTGGAAGACGGGTCCCTGTTTTGGTCTATAGTTTTTTTCGGAATATTTGTGTCACTATTTTTGGGTAGAAGAAAGGTAACTCCTTTGGTCATCCATGCAGGAATTTTAGTTGGATCGGTAACCATTTCTTGAAGTTCTTTGGCGGGTTGTTTTTGTTTGCTGTATTTAAATAATATAGCAAGAAGTTAGAATTTTTCTATTCCTGGAGATTTCAGTTGTGTGCTTTAAAAAAAAAAAAAATTTAACATCTTCTTCTGTGATTTGCCCATGTCTGTTCTGGTTTATTTTTCATTCGTTCTAACTCTTGCGCAATCCAATCTGCCTCTTCGTTGTGTTCATTTTAGGGCAAGCCCAAATTTTTCCCCAGAACTGTATAATTCTTCCATTTAGGGGGACTGTCGTTTCAATTCTTTGTAAAAAAAAAAAAAAATTTCCCTGTAAAATTTCTTTGCATCGGAAATTTAAAAAAGATCTTGTTCTGTCTATAGAATCTTGATCTTTTCTCGAAAGATTGCATTTTATTCTTTGAGCCTTCAGTTGTATTGTTTGCTTTATTTTTTCTTTAGTTGATAGGACTTCATTTTCATTCGTTTGATATTGTATTTTCTTTCGACTCTTCTGCCTTTTCTAGTTCTTCCATTTACTCCTCTTGCTAGTTCATCGAGTACTGATAATTCATAAACTTCTAAGGTGTTCAATTTATTTTTTCTATTTTTCTTTTCAAGGTGGAAAAAAAAAAAAAAAAGACTGCCTTTTTTTTACTTTGATGTTCAGTTTATTTGTTGCTGCTATTGCTGATGCATATATTGCTTCATTGAGATTTATATGAGTGTCTTCTTCATCCAGAATCAATTTGAGTGCTGCATTATAGAGCTTAATAGTTTTGAGGTTATGCTTTGTTGGTTGTAATTTTGGGAGTTGTTTCTCGTTCCTCCATTGCAAAATTCTGTATGGCCCATCTTATATGGCTCATGATTTCATCCTTGGCTTCTTGTATTTTAATCTTGTTTTCTGTGAAATAATTCTGTTCGATGAATTTTTTAAACTCGTTTTATTAGCGTCTTTTAAAAAATTTAAGATCATACCTTTCCAACATTTAAAAATTTTCAGCATTATCTTCCAGTGATTTGTGTGTATCAGAAAGGTTTTTCTTTTTATGACCTGAGGCTTGTGTGATGTAAATACTTTTTTTCGTTGATTCCGGTTCCTTTTCATGTTTTGTTGGTTCATCTATTCTTGTTGCATTTCTTTTTATTTCATTAATTTGAGTTAGCCTTTGTCAATCAGTTTATTAAACATGATGTCCCTTTTTAAAACATTGGCTAGTTTATTTTTGTCTATGTAATTTCTAATTGTTTCCTAAGGAAAGAAGCCAAATGTCAAATGTTTGGAAGTGATGTTCTGAAAGGTTTGAGTAACGCTTCATGGAATGCAGTTGATGGTAACTAGGTACTCCTCACGAGACCATTTTTTTTTTTTTTCCTTAAATTTACGGTTATGGATCTAGCTGGAGAATTTACAGGACCATCATTAGGATTATCAGATGTTGGTCAGGGGACCTGAAGATTCATTCTTTGTGTAGGAGTTTGTTTTTATGGCAGATTTTTCGACCTCAGGTAGGTTCCCTCCTGAAGGAAGTGTCCCTGTTTATCCACTGGAAGAGCCATATTGGACGTTTTGTTTCTATTTTTAATTTTCATATTAATCCCACGAGTGACGCACGGGTCCAAAAGTCCACCCAAAGTTGCCCGGCACGTTGAGTAACGGTCTTTTACAGACAGGGTTCCGAAGCCTGAAAAAGGGATCGTTCGCGACCTCATAACGCAGTAGCCATTCACTCCTCGGCACGATTAACATTTTGAGTTGCGGGTTGTTGTTCGGATTTTTTTTTTCTCCTAAATGGGTAACCAAGCCAACAATAGACAGAGACACGATTGGAAATCAAAGAGAATGACGCTGGTTAAAAAAAAAAAAAAAAAAAAAAAAAAAAAAAAAAAAGTTTACATTCGTTTGTCTTTGCTGTGAAATTTAAAAATAATTTATTGGCCCATTGGTTGAAATCACCACGATATTCCTTCTTAGAAAAGATTGCATTTTCTTTTCATAAATTCATAAAATGTAATATGTAAATGTAAATTCCGTTATTTTTTAAAGTCGTTGAAAATAGCGTTGTTTAAAAAAAAAAAAAAACCCACCCCGGTTTTTACATTCGTTTGTCTTTGCTGTGAAATTTAAAAATAATTTATTGGCCCATCTGTAAATTCCACTATATTCCTTCTTAGAAAGATTGCATTTTCTTTTCATAAATTCATAAAATGTAATATGTAAATGTAAATTCCGTTATTTTTTAAAGTCGAAGACAGAAAAAATAGCGTTGTTGAAAAAAAAAAAAAAAAAAATTTTACATTCGTTTGTCTTTGCTGTGAAATTTAAAAAATAATTTATTGGGCCCATCTGTAAATTCGGACGACGATATTCCTTCTTAGAAAGATTGCATTTTCTTTTCATAAATTCATAAAATGTAATATGTAAATGAAAATTCCGTTATTTGCAAGAAAAGTCGTTGAAAAATAGCGTTGTTTAAAAAAAAAAAAAAAAAAAAAATTTTACATTCGGAGAGAAGAATTTGCTGTGAAATTTAAAATAATTTATTGTGCCCATCTGTAAATTCCACGATATTCCTTCTTAGAAAAGATTGCATTTTCTTTTCATAAATTCATAAAATGTAATATGTAAATGTAAATTTTGTTATTTTTTAAAGTCGTTGAAAAAAGCGTTGTTTAAAAAAAAAAAAAAAAAAAAAAAAAAAAAAAGTTTTTTATTTTCGTTTGTGTTTTGCTGTGAAATTTAAAAATAATTTATTGGCCCATCTGTAAATTCCACGATATTCCTTCTTAGAAAGATTGCATTTTCTTTTTCATAAATTCATAAAATGTAATATGTAAATGTAAATTCCGTTATTTTTTAAAGTCGTTGAAAATAGCGTTGTTTAAAAAAAAAAAAAAAAAAAAAAAAAAAAAAAAGTTTACATTCTTTTGTCTTTGCTGTGAAATTTAAAAATAATTTATTGGCCCATCTGTAAATTCCACGATATTCCTTCTTAGAAAGATTGCATTTTCTTTTCATAAATTCATAAAATGTAATATGTAAAATAGCGTTGTTTTAAAAAAAAAAAAAAAAAAAAATGCAATCCTTCTAAGAAAGAACATCGTAGAAATTGTATTTTTTACCTGTAATGTTTTTTTTGCGGGGTGGATATTGAAAACTAAGGGATATGTGAATGAGAAAAATTAAATAATTGATTAATCTATCAGTATTATTTAAAGGAGAACCAAATAAATTAAATAATAATAATACGAAAAAATTCATGCTTACGCTAAAATAGTAAAAATAACAAAATTTCATATGCGTTAAAAAAAAACTTGGAAAAACAGCCGCTCAACGAAACAAAACATCACTACACTAGAGAGTATTTATATTAATTTTTTTTTTTTCGCCATCACTAGTCCTAGTAACAAAAATAATTGTCATAAAAAAATTAAAAGTTTACATTCGTTTATCTTTGCTGTGAAATTTAAGAATAATTTATTGGCCCATCTGTAAATCCCGTTATTTTTCAAAGTCGTTGAAAATAGCGCTGTTGAAAAAATACGCAATCCTTCTAAGAAAGAATATCGTAGAAATTGTATTGTTTTTACCTGTCATGTTTTTTGTTTTTTGGGGGGGATATTGAAAACTGAGGGATATATGAATAAGAAAAATTAAATAATTGATTAATCTATCAGTTCGCAGACCATTAACAATGTTTGACTAAATATTTATTTTATTTTAAATGGCTTTTCTTGAATTTACCTTCTTTTAGCGTGTTCTTTTAAAAGAAAGGAAAATAATTCGAAACTTCCACAGAAATATCAGCCCTTATTAAAAGCATTATTAATACAACCTTTAACTCAAATAGTTCAATTCTAGGACTGTTCATACCTTTTAATTTCGCAATGAACTACAGTGGGTCCATAAAGTCCGTGTGCACATTAAAAAATTTATAACTTTATTTGTATTTGCGATAGTAATAATTTGCAAATTTATATTTTTTAAGGTTTTATTGAAATTTTATTTAAGTTTCCACATGTCCTCTGTCATTAGCAATACAAAGGATAATACGATTTTGCAGTTCACGGGAAACATTTACCAACTGATTTACAGTAATGCCTGAAATCACATTAGTTATTTTAGCTATACTTAAAACTAGGTACATTAAACTTTATAACATTTTTACAGATTATTTCTATCGCAAATACAAATAAAGTTATAAATTTTTTAATGTGCACACGAACTTTATGGACACGCCGTATTTGATATACATCGTACCAGAATGAACGTATAATTTGGCTCTGAAATGAGCAGATACACCCAAAATGGTAATTTAAATTCTTGACTTCTTAAATTATGTTCTTAATGAACCGAATATATAATCTTTTGAATATACAGTTCGTATATTGTTGAAAATCATTCTATTCTTTTAGATAGGAAAAATCGAAATCTGGTTGAATCTCGTCTGCCTTTTCAATTCCTGGAACGAAGATTACTCTTGTTGAGTTCATTTGATTTTCCTGTCTTTTTTCGGTCTAAGAGATACAGTCAGTTTAAATATTCTTCTCGTTTCATGAATTCGACTGGCTTGCAGGAAAAAAAAAATCACGTGCGAAAATTCTCTTGTTTTATTTCAGCCAGGGGACCCACCATCAAAAGAATAAAAGGAAAAGACAAATTTAATTTTCGCGCTCCGGAAGATATACGCATTCATCATCCTAAAAGGGAGACAGAGCCAACAGCAAATCAAAACAAACCCAATTTCCTTTTTGGGTTTACGTCGGAAGTAAAAAGGGCGATTAGCTTTTCTTTCTTTCTTTCTTTCTTTCTTTCTTTCTTTCTTTCTATGAGTCTTTATATTTCCACAGCTACTATTCTTTCTTTCTTTTTTCTTTCTTTTTCTTTCTTTCTTTTTTCTTTCTTTTCTTTCTTTCTTTCTTTCTTTCCTTTCTTTCTTTCTTTCTTTCTTTCCTTTCTTTTCTTTCCTTCTTTCTTTTCTTTTCTTTTCTTTCTTTCTTTCTTTCTTTCTTTCTTTCTTTCTTTCTTTCTTTCTTTCTTTCTTTCTTTCTTTCTTTCTTTCTTCTCTTTCGACCTTTCTCCTCCCTGTCATTATTTTTTTTATTAATACCCTGTTCCTTTTTTTTCCCTATTCTCCTCCTTCTGAGTCGCTTCTCCTTCACTTATTGCTTCTCACTTCCTTGCTATTATAGTTAACTTTCACTTCTTTCGTTTTTTCTTTCCTCTCAGATTCTTTTTTTGTTCTTCTTCTTCTTGACCACTTCTTCAAAATTGTATAAAGGCAGAAGTTATAATTTTTTACATCGAAATCGTCTGCTGATTAAGTTTTTAATCAATTTTTTTTCTAAAGAGAACAATATCTTCTATAGCTAATTATTTAAGAATAAATTTACTTATTACTTTATTTTATTTAATATTTATACGCAAGATTTTACATACTAATTTGATTTCTGAAATTTATGTAATATTGAAACCAATTTCTAATACTATACGTAAAATCTTCAATATTGACCAGTTTTTCCTTTTATAACTAATAAGTGTTCTCACTATTTATTTGTACATTTCTACCAATTCCCGGTCAGTTCCCATATATAGAAACGCTTGTTTTGTAAAAAAAAATCCATCACTACAACGGATAAATGTAAAAATTCTCAAACGATTCCTACAGATCGCATTTGTGCGTGTTTTTCAAATCACCATCACAACGGAATGAAGATTTTATCGTAGTTACAATAAGTTTGTCTTTGTAATTTACCCCTGATGATGACCTTGGAAAAGATCGAAAGTACTTGAGTTAAAAAAAAACCCTAGGAATTTCATCTTAACACTAAGAAATTGACTAGACAACTGGAAAGGGACAGTATAAAAATAAGTAGATACAATATGTCTATATTACTCAATGAAGCATGTTTGAGTAATATACATGTTATTGATGGGTCATTGCTTGAGAATATCAGGTGCTGTAAACTTGGATGTGCGGGTGGTGTAATGGGTAACGGCTAGGAATTAGAGCCAAGTTTCAATTCCAGTCGGGTTTGTTATGTTCATTTACGCGCAAGCACATTTGGGAATGGTATAAACCTCCACATCCCACCAGTCATGGATTAATTAGTAGAATTTGAATCAGTAAATCATTATTATCTCAAAAATTTGTTCAAACTAGAAATATTTTTCTAGCTTTACATAACCTGCAATTGGTTGAGAAACCGTAAAAAACAATAAATTATAGATTTCAATCTTTAATTTATTGATTATATTAAGAAATATATTCAAGAGATTATAGATTTATATTTTTGCGTTTAAGCTAGTCAGACAAGAATTTTTTTTATCAGGCTGACATATAAAACTTTCAATACTAGTTTTTTTTGTTTTTTTTTAGGATCCCAAACAAATTTCATCGAAATTTCTGCTTAGGACCCTGATCTGTGTGACCAATTCTCATGCACTTTTTGTATATAGGCAGATCTTCGAGCGGCCATGTTTTCATCAAACATTGCGTTTACAAACGGATATGTGTAATCGTGTGTAAGTATATGCTGCTGTGATTTTCCTGTTGAATGCTCACACGTTTGTGTCTGCAAATTTATTCTCAAAATTATCTTTGTTGCCACGAAACGAACGAAGCGTTGATTATATGTGAGAGCACGAATAAGCAGAACGCTCCGTTGTTGCTACCAAGCGCAACTAATAGGCACAAGTTGAGACTATGAACACTGACTCAGCGTTAAAAAGTTCCGTCGTTACTAACCGGGCCAAAACACAGACATGAACATATTTTTAACATAAAAGCATTTCCCTCGATTAATTGTTATATTTACAACGGGATGCGGATAACATAGATGTTAGATAATTACATCCCCGTATGTCTATCTATCTATGTCGATTTTCTAAGAGTAGCTTAAGTGTGGCGCAAAGCCGAAAGTATGGAGCACCCAGTGAGAATCGAACTCACTACTCAGTTGTAATTGTTCTAGCAAGACAAGCGTACAAACCATTACACCCCGTTAAGGTTTCCCTATGTATATATATATATTTATGTGTGCATGCGTGTATATATGTATATATATGCGTGTATATATATATATATATATATATAGTTGTATATTTAGGCAGCAATCCTTCCTTTATGCATGTTTCATTAAAAACGACAGACACGGTAGTACGGTTAAGCTTTTTATTTAATTTTTCTTGTGTTCTAACAACAGTTTTTCTTGTGTTTTAACAAGAACTTTTCTTGTGTTCTAACAAGAGATAAAAAGCCAAAAATCACATACACATTTATTACAAAAACCAAATGCATATTAATTACAAACAAGACGAATCTTCTCTAAGGCATATTATAAAGAAATATACTACTCCAATTGATCCGAATAAAAAAATTCAAACTTATTATCTATTATAAAAAATTTAAGACCTAATCCTCAAAAATAACAACACACCAACGAAGTCAAAGTTGCAAAGAACGAACATTATCTGAGTTCAAATGCCACTTAAGGAACTGTGTTTCTGATCAAACCGGACTCATAAATAATTACATCGGTTACACAACCACATGCTTATCCAGACGTCTTACATTACACCTATCTGATCACAGTTCCATTAGAACCCATTTAAGCACACACACAAATTTACCAGACTCCATTAGAAACATACTAGTAGAAAACACAAATATATTAACTGCATCCGCCTGCAAAAAAGACTAAAAATAATGGAAGCTTTAATAATAAAAATGAAAAAGCCAACTCTTAACAATATTAACTTCGAACAAAGCCACAATGTGCTAACCGTATTCGGAAATTAAAAACATCCCTACCACACACTAAAACATACACAGAACGCACTCACTCAAGCTGAAAAATCGAATCATCCTTGATAATGGCTAAAGGTATAGCCGAAAGCGCTTGGAAATATAAAACATTCGGACAGTTCTTACACACCCTTTGTCCAGAAAAAGAAAGCTCTTATTAGAACACATGAAAAATTAAATAATAAAGTTTAACCGTAGTACCATGTCTGTCGTTTGTAATGAAACATGCATATATATATATATATATATATATATATATATATATATATATATATATATATATATATATAGATGGGTACATATATATATATATATATATATATATATTATATATATATATATATAGAGAGAGAGAGAGAGAGAGGGAGAGAGATAGAGAGAGAGAGAGAGATATATATATATATATATATATATAGATGAGTGCATATATGTCGTTCCATAGATAGTGTATGTATGTATGTATACATATATGAATTTGTGAGTTCGTATATATAATATGGGAGAATATAGATACAATAATGTAATTAAGTATGGATTTTAATATGTTTTTTGCATGCACGCACATGTGGGTGTATATATATATATGTATATATTTGTGTGTATGTGTATATATGTGTATATGTATATGTGTGTGTATATGTGTATATGTATATGTATATATGTGTATGTGTATATGTATATGTATATATGTGTATACGTATGTTTATATATATATGGGTGTATATATGTGGGCATATGTGTGTGTATATGTACTTATGTATGTATGTATGTGTGTGTATATCTACATATGTATGTGTGTATTTATTAAAGACATATTTTATGTTTAACGTTGTTATTTTATAGATACAAGTATTTAAGCAAATGCTCTGTTTATGATAAACAGTATTAAATAACATTTACCGGCCTGAATGTCCGAGAAATAACAACGTTAAACATAAAATATGTCTTTAATAAATAAATTGTCGGACCTTGTCCATTTCTTAATATATGACGTCATTTGTTTACATTTGATACGCCAGAGCAGTTATGAATGTACGAGATTCATGGAAAATTGGAGTTTATAAGCAGTAAATTCGACCTTGTCTACCGAACGCTTCTTTGTAGCCTAAGCGGTAAGGCACGTCAGCGTATATGACGGTTCCGTATAGGATGCAAAAGTCAAAGAACGAAAATTTTCTATGAAAATTTCTCGGACATTCAGGCCGGTAAATGTTATTTAATACTGTTTATCATAAACAGAGCATTTGCTTAAATACTTGTATCTATAAAATAACAACGTTAAACATAAAATATGTCTTTAATAAATAAATTGTCGGACCTTGTCCATTTCTTAATGTATGTGTGTCTGTATGAGTATATAGACACATATATGTGTATGTGAATATATGTATATATAATGATATATATGTATATGTTTGTGTGTATGTGTACGGATATGTGTATATGTGTGTATGTGTATATTTATGGATACATAGAATATTATAAAAGAAGGACTTACAATCCTGTTATTAGTGTTTTATCTCATTTTCTCATTGGAAGTGTGAGTTTAAAATTCTTTATAATAGGGAGGATTTTTTTTAAATTGATAATTTAATTTAAATTGAATTATATTACCCTTTAATAATCATTATTGATGATGAAATATTTAAATTGGAAAAAGTTTTGATATATAGGTCGCTGTTAATACATGAAGTTACCTGTGTATATCGGTACATGGGTACCTGTATGAGTGATTGCACATGTAAAGAAACGTGTGTATATGTGATATTTGCATGGGTGTGTATACAGTATATGACAGGGCAAGATCTTTAATATTACCTTCAAATATTACCCCATATTAACTTAACTAAAATTTAAGTAAAAGAGATTACCTATCTAGAAACAGTCACGAGTTAAATTCATGAACAAAATTCAAACGGATAGAGATGTCAACTTAATAATCAATAATAAAATTTTTAAAGAGATTAAAAAAAAGATTACTAGAAGTAAACTTATATTTTAAAATAAAATTTTATTCTTTTAATGTACTTTCTATAAATATTTTTCTAATCGACTATTTCATAGAAAATCCCCAGAATTTAAAAAAATTTAAATCACTAACAAACATCAAATTAAATTATTTTAGACAGTTTAGAGACATTCAAATTTATATCAAACATTATAATCTTTATGAACTCCCAAAATAACACTTTCAAAGTAAAACAAAATAACAGCGTCTGTTTCTAGCCTTTTTTTTTTATAAAGAAAATAAATGACACCTTCTCTCATGACTTCCTTCTCTCTTTTTCTCTCTATGGGTTTTTCTTCTCCACCTCTTCGATATCAATATATAACTTCCGTTAAGTTAACCGTTTAAATGTGTCAATGTCTGCTAACTCACTCGTGTCTTCTCCTCCCCTCACTCACTTCGTTAATTTAAATATGTTTAATACGGCCCGTCAAAAATGTGTAAATTCTCTTTTCATTTTTGTTTGGAAGTAACAGGCTGTGGTGAAATAATTTATTACATGGAACCTTAAAGTGGTCTGTTTTTATTTAATATATATATATATATATATATATATATATATATATATATATATATATATTAATTAGTACATATATGTGTACCTACGTTTTAGTGTGCGACTTAAGTTTCTTGGTTGACCAACTCATCGGGCACAAAGTCTATGTTGCTAAAAGTAAACAAATGACTTATGGGAGGAAAACTACTACATAGCCCAATAATAAAATTGGACAAAAAGTGTAGTAAATGCGATGCAGATGAATTAGAATTTTTAAAAAATAGAAAAATGTAGAAAGTTTGTAAAAAAAGAGAAAAAATAAGGATTACAAATTTAAAATTTTAAAATTAAAGACACTGTATTCGCACGGTCAAGATAACGTTAAGGCTTAAAGGGAGGTAAGTTGGTAAGTTGCTTACGTAAGGTAAAAGAGGAGGCGTGGTGGAGTAATGCATAAGCGGCTCGAATTGAGGAATCAGAGAGCCGAGTTTGAATTCCAGTCGAATCCATTGCATTCACTTACTTGGGAAAGTGAGCGCTCTGGCTGCTGATTTGGCGTCTATATACATCACGTATATAATACATTAAATGATACTCTTTTTCTGGCGTGTGCCGATAGCTTAGGTGTAGAGTCTACACCAAATCGGTCGAGTTTCCATACCGGCTTGAAGTAATCAGATGTCTAGTCACACTGATGAGCTGTGATACAGCGAAACAGACTCGTTATCTGCACGTTGTCTATACCTATATTTAAATGATATTTACATGTTGCATTTGGATCTATGGCATATTACTGTTTTTTTCGCTAATAAATGGACTACTCTGCCTATCATTAGTGTACAGTATAAATATTAATATTTAAACGGTCAATTTTCAATCAGCATTGATGACTGGATTGGGTTGTGCTAACGGCGAGGAATAAATAATAATTATAAATAAAATGCACATTTATTATTATTATTAGTAGTATATATATATATATATATATATATATATATATATATATATATATATATATATATATGTAGGTGTGTGCGTGTATGTGTGTCTATGTATACTGTCTTTATTCTATTGCATTGTTAATAGCCCGATATGTGTATTTCAAGTACGTATATGTATGTATCGTACATATATATATATATATATATATATTCTTCCTATTATTTTCATCCTCTTTTTATCTATAAGTATGTGTATGTAAAATATTGTTCGTTGGTTGGTGTAGATTTATTAGTGTATTTATGATTAAATTTTGATGAGTCTGATTATTTGTATATTTGTACGTGTGTGTGTGTAATTGCTTATATATATGCTTTCGCCTGTATATATTTATATCTGACATAATTTTCTTTTTCGTGTTTTTTATATGTATGTTTGTCTTAATTTTTCTTCTTTTTTTTTCTTATTTTATTCTTGCTTTTATTTTTTGAATTTTTTCCTTCCTCTATTCCCTGTGTGAATAGACGTCCTTGTATTGGCGTGCTGATATATTTACTTATATATGCATGTGTTTGTGTATTATGATGTGAATATGTTTGTCCTGTCATTTGATAATTCCCTTCCCTTCCCACCTCCTTATTTGAATTCTGACTTGTATAAAATATGTGTAGCGATCGGAGATACTTTTTGTTTTTTTATCAGTTTCGAATGATAAATTGGAACTTCGCTAAGAACAATAAAATATATTGTTCCTAGTTTCATTTTTGAATAATCTTGAAATAATTAATATTAAACTTGTTGCTCGGTTAACTTTAGAATTTAACATTTGAAATTTTTAATTTAAAATTTAACTGACAACATAAGATTTACTTTTTATATTGATTTCTAATTTAATCTAATCTTGACTTTATTGCACTAATAGCGTGACCTTATGTTAGAGATTGTTGTCATGTTATTTTAAATTACCATATATTGTATTCTGATTGGTCATCATAGGTTATGTAACAAATTTTCAACTGCTGCGGGGGTTTGGTTGAACTTTTAAAGCCGTATATTTTACATGCAACATCATTACTTGACAAGACACCTGAATTGCCGAAACATAATTGCAAATTTTGTAGTGATTACCAGAGAAATCGGATCACTGCTCTTTGTTCCTCCTTGGTGCACACTGCTAGTTGAGCGGCCATGTTTTCACTGTAACAGCAGCAAGAAAACTGGCGCGATCAAGCTCAGACTTCGATCACATGACCACTCGTATATATATATATATATATATATATATATATATATATATATATATATATATATTAATCGTGCAAATCAGTAAAGCCTCTAAGACACATTAGTAATGAGAAGAAAGAGAAAGAGTAATCAGGAGGACAGTAGATAGCAATTGACATTGGATTTAAATTTTTGTAGATTAAAGTTGGCTGGAAAACATGAAGCTCGAGGGGAATTTTACAAGCGAGAAGTGCGAGAAAAGAACCTCTTAGCATAGAACTTATGTCTACATCTACCCAGCTCTAATCTAAATTTTGAGATCTTAACGACAGTCTGGTACTGCGCTTAAATTAAAAAAAATCCAGGTAACATTGCGAAGAACTCATCCGAACAATTACCATGAAAGTATTTATAGAAAAGATACAGAAGGGCAACCTTATGGCGATGGGAAAGTGACTGAACTCGAAGCGCCAGATCAGGGCCAACAATATTGCAGATTCTTCTTCGGATTTTATCAAGAAGCTCAAGGTAAATAGCAGGGGCACCGGACCATATATAGCGGCAATATTGTGTGCATGTACTAATGGTAGAATTATAGATATCTAAGATGCATTCTCGAGAGAAAATTGTTTGGGACGACACAGTGAACCAAATTTCTTAGCAATGGATTCAATATAGTCTTTCTACTTCATGTCAGCCAAGAGCGTTAGGCCGAGAATGCCCAACAAGTCTCTTTCCTGGAGGTTAGCATCAGTCATGCTAAAGGAAGGAAGCAAGGGGTCTCACAGATGATTAGTGGACAGAAGTTTAATTTTGGAGGCGTTAAATGTAAAAAGCCCTCTTTTACACCAGTTAACACCGGACTTGAGGTCGATTTTTTGACTTGTCGAAATGCTCAGCCTTATATATATATATATATATATATATATATATATATATATATATGCGTGTGTGTGTGTGTTCCATAGTTGGTAAAATCTAGGCTAGACTCAACTCCAATTATTATATTGCTGATGCCTTCTACCATGAATTGCATTGCGGCTTTTCATCTGGTTGTGATACCATAGATGTGATCTTTTCTCTTCGTCAGCTTGCCCAAGAAGTAAATGAAACCATGAAGTATATACGATGTTCATTAATCTTACTTAAGCCTTCGACATTGTAAATCGTGAGCCTCACTGGAATGTATAAAGAAGCCTGATGAAACTGACTAAATTATCAATATCCTTATTTCCATTAAACAAGGAATGAGGCCACTCTGTTTTGCCCAATGGGGACTTATCAGATCATTTCGACCTTTTTTTTTAATCGAATTCACCCCATACAAAGCAGAAAAGCCACTAAGACACGAGGGTTTACTGAATGTGAAAGAATTAAAGAAACAGAAACATTACCAATTAGCGGGAAGAAAAAATTAATCGGGATGATAGTAGATGGCGATTGACATTGCATTTAAACTTTCGAAGATTAGAGTTGGCTGGAAATCATGGATTCGGAAGGCAGTTCCACAAGTGCGAGAGAAGTTGTCCTTAGTGTAAAACTTACAAAAACATGTAGGTATTTCAACTGTGAATTGATGAGACCTTGCCGCCAATCTAGTACTGCGCTTAAATTCATAAAGTCTACGTATCATAGAGGAAAGTTCATCAGAACAATTACCGCGAAAGTATTTTTCGAATAGAGAAGTGCGAGAGAAGAAACTGTTAGCATAGAACTTACGGCTACATCTAGGCAACTCAACTGTAAAATGATGAGTTCTCGACACCAGTTTAGTATTGCGCTTAAAAAGTCTGAGTAACATAGCGAAGAGTTCATCTGAACAATTACCATGAACGTATAGAAAAGACACAGGGAGGCTACCTTAAGGCGGTGGGCAAGTGACTGAAGCCGAGCCGCCAGATCAGGATCTATAATATTGCTGATTCTTCTTTGGATCTTTTAGAGGCGCTCCAGGTAAGTCGTAGGCGCACCGGACCATATATGGCAGCAATATTCTAAACATGGTCGAATTGTAGACTTATAGATATGCAAGAGAGAATTCGAAGAGCAATATTTATTTCCGGTTCAAATACAGAATATGTGGTATAAAGTCAAAGAGAGGGGAATGGGGAAAAAGGAGGTCTTCTTCTGTCTTAACTTTACACTTAACTAACTACAAACACTGACCCAAACTAATACTGTGCTTAAGTTTAAAAAGTCTCGATGCTATAGATCATCAAAAAAGAACTCATCCGAATAATTACCATGAAAGTATTTATAGAAAAAATACAGAGGGGGGGGGGTAACTTTACGGCGGTGAGCAAGTGGCTGAAACCGAGCCACCAGATCAGGATTAATAATATTGCAGATTCTTTTTTGGATTTTATCGAGGAGCACAAAGTAAATAGCAGGGGCGCCGGACCATATGTGGCAGCAATATTCTACGCATGGACTTATATATATATATGATAAATTCTGGCGAGAAAAATTGTCTCGCACAACACAGGGAACCAATTTTCCTAGCAGCTGACGGAGCAAACCCAACAGATGGTTGTGTCATGATTATGCACTTTTCTTTTCTGTAATGATCAAAAATCGATCTTCCTCGAGAATCTTGACTTCAGTCCCTTTCTCTCACTGGTATGGTTTTCATGCACTTTCCAAAAGGTGCCGCACCTTCCCAACAAATCAGGTGTGATTTGAACGCGGGTCTCATGGTTAGAAAGTGAACGTTCTAAACACTCGGTGACGAGCCTGCTTGCCTCTTCCCCCCTCTCTCTCCCCAATCTCTCCCCTCTCTCTCAATCTCTCTCCCTCTCTCCCCCTCTCTCCCCTCTCTCTCCCCCTCTCTCTCTCTCTATATATATATATATATATGTGTGTGTGTGTGTGTCTGTACTCGCTAGCTATTAAGTCTTAGGTGCTTTACCAAACGTGCTGACCTAATGTGGAATTTAAAAGAAAAAAACAACAGGGATCTGATTGTAAGCTGGAAAATTAAAAAAAAACTTACAACAACCATAACAATATTTACAACCCTGTCAACAGGAAAAATTAGCATAATTTCCGGATCCAAAGGAACTTTGAACCAGAAATCCGAAGTCTTGAGTCCTTGCTTACATATTAAGAAATTCCTGTTGAGCACATATGAGGCTGGATAAAAAAAGTTACATTTCAATTACCCACCCCGACAGTTTTAAGTCAGTGATCCGTAAGTGCGAAATGTTGTCATTGTGATTTGTAAAAGTAGACCAAGGTCGGGCAATTTTGATTTGTTTCCTTTAATGCAGACAATCTGCATTAAAGACATGATCCTTATTATGGTTACCCATCTGAGAGCGATCGACGAAAATATCAACTAATATTTTCCGACAGAAAAGTGTGATTGGATTCGAAATCCCGTCATAAATGTTCCTTCTAATATTGGACTACTGTTATATGAAGAATTAGCCACCATTTCTAAGAAGAAATCGCAAAAATCCCCCCAAAAACACCAGGCACGGGTTTCACACTAAATAAGCTGCATAAATCGTTGAATAGAAACATTGAAATAAAATAACACTATTTATATCATTCGGACTATTGTCCCCATCTTTGTCGCCATATTTATTACAACGTTTCGGCCCTTCAGTATGTGTCTATATTTCTGAGATGAGGTATCCTGTACACTATTTACATTATTCGGACTATTGTCCTAATCTTTGTTGCCATATTTATAGCAACGTTTCGGCCCTTTAGTATCTGTCTATATTTCTGAGATGAGGTATCCTGTACACTATTTACATTATTCGGACTATTGCCCTCATCTTTGTCGCCATATTTATTACAACGTTTCGGCCGTTGTATGCTCCAGCCTTCTTCAGGTAGTTGGAATGTCGATCTGAACCCTTTATTTCGCTCACTGGGGTAGACTGTTCTAATTCCACGTGCCATGTTTAATGGATGTCAGTTATCAGTTATCTCCTGTTAATTCCCCTCTGCAAGTTCTTCACCGCCTTAACTGGGTATTGAACTGACACTCTTTGGATCCTGTCACTGGATCTAACTAACGCATTTATCCACTGTGCCATGTGTTCTTGAGGACACATGGCACAGTGGATAAAGTGGGAAACGTTTTGTCTTTTCTTTTATTGACATTGTCTTTACAGAAATATGTTATTCATCTATGAATTTTTACAAAACGCACACATACACACCGTTTCTGTTTCCATTTTCTCTAAAACTTCGTCGTTACTCACATGTTCCGTCCATGATATTCTCAGCATCCTTCTGTAGAGCAACATTTCTGTTACTTCAAGTCACTTCTGTGAGGATAATGTCAAGCATTCACTGTTATATAGGAGGACTGATATTACGTAATAGTTCAATACTTTTTTCTTTGTTTCTAACGAATTTTTTTTGTTTCTTAATACTTTGCTTAGCTTTTAAAAGACATCTTTCTCTATCCCAATGCGCCTTCGGATTTTTTTCTGTTTATCATATTGGTTTTAATCAAAGAATTTATTTAGCAGGACGCATCTTTTACCGTTATTTCCGTGGTAAAAACCTTGCACACACCAAATATATCAAATTGCAAAGCTGAACTTTATAAATGCCTTATAAGTGGTCACGTTGACCTGCTAGTATAGTTAAATTACACAGTAAATTAAGGTAACGGCTGGTAATAATCTCAAATTTATATAACAGCGTAAAGTCGTCTTTCCTTCCTTTCTTTTCTTACTATATACATTCAATTTCATTTTTAGAACTTTACCTGTAAAACTTGTCCTTCTTACATCTTTCTTTTCTTCTCCTTTACCTTTTTTTTCATAATATTTGAAACATTTTTTTTTATTCTATCTTTATAGTTTGGTACGACCCCGCTTAAATTTAGCCTGCAATTTGTCCGCCTTGTAAATTTCTCTTATCTCCCAACGCTAATTACCCTTATCGACAATGGCCGCCAAGAACTGCTTTTATTGCTTTTTTGTGAGTTCGCGGGCGCACACAGCCCTGCTCTCACCATATTCTTGCTTTAGCCTACTACCGCAATACCTTTCAAAGAATACACAATCATCGCTCAACTTTTTCAAATGGGACAGCAAGTATGCTAAAAAAAACAAAACAAAAAACGATTTATCTTTGAGAAAACTGTGATTGAATTTAGTGTTAACCAATTGATTAAGTTTACATGAAATTATTTGCAAAGAGAAGGATCAATTAGTTATCTCTCCCCAAAACTGATGATAAAATGAGATATATAGCATGAAGTTCCTGTTGAATTGGCATCTCACAAACATTCAACCACATTACCTTATGTGCTTGTGCGAAATAACTAGTCCACGCTTTTAAAGATGAAAAGACATTTGACTCAGTAGAACACTTGCTAGTCCTTAATTCACCGCGAATTAAGTATATTAATGAAAAAATATATAAAATAATAGGAGAAAAGGGAGCTCAGTGGTAATTTCTATTTAGGTGGAAACAGAAGAAAACTTGAGGCTTTTTGCGAAAATGGATGTACGACTATAATAATGTATATATCGTGCGCAATAATGAAGATATGGCTTGTAATGATATAAAGATAGTGTGTAATAATAAAGATAGTATGCATAATAATGTAGATATATTGTATAATAATGAAGATGTGCGTAATAGTTTAGATATCGGGTGTAATAATGAAGATATGGTGCGTAATAATATAGATATCATCTGTAATAATGAAGATATATAACTGAATGTAGATATCGCCGGTAATAATGAAGATATCTATAATAATATAAATATCATGTGTAATAATGAATATATATATATATATATATATATATATATATATATATATATATATATATATATATATATTTCTGAGATGAGGTATTATGTACTATTATTTACATTCTCAGTTTTGTCATCTTTGTCGCCATATTTATTACAACGTTTCGGTTGTTGTACGCTCCGGCCTTTTCAGGTGGTTGTAATGTTGAACTGAACCCTGGCATGTGGAACTAGAACAGTTTATCCAAGTGAGCGAAATAAAAGGTTCAGTTCGACATTCCAACCACCTGAAGAAAAGCGTACAACGGACGAAACGTTGTAATAAATATGGCGACAAAGATGAGACAATAGTCCGAATAATAAATATATATATATATATATATATATATATATATATATATATATATATATATATATGTATTAATGTAGGTATCATGCGTAATAATAATTGATTGATTGACTTGAGTTTTTACGATTTATCAACCTTATGCAAGTTATATAAATCTGAAAAATATTTTTTAGATTGTATGATTATTTTTAAGATTATAATAATTTACAAGTCCTACTAATTGACCAATATGTGGGAAGAGAACACGTGCATTCATACCTTTCCCAATGGTATTTGCGCATAAGTCTATATAATGAACCAGAGTGGAATTGGAACTCGTCTCTCTGAATTTCAATTCCGCGCCGTTATCCATTGTACCATCTGCACATCCAAGCTTACAGCACCTGATATCCTCAAGCAGCCATACATCTTGGTACTTACTAAGCCCGACTTACCGTTTAACTATGTTGATCTTACGAGAAATGGCGTTTCGACATAACATTGCCGTAAGTCGCGTAATAATGAAAATATCATGTATAAGAATTAATATCTCGTGTATAATAAAGAAAATATCGTTTGTAATAATGTAGATATTGTGCGTAATAATGAAGCTATAGGGTGTAATAATGTAAAATATTTTATTGAGTTAATTTTGGTTGAATTTATCATCTTCTAAAGAAGTTTCTCGATGACACGTTAATATACTTGGGATTTTTTATCTAAATTTTTTAAAAATCCACTCTCAAAAGCGTTAAATGTCAATATTAACAATTAAATTAAAAATATATGTATTCCCCCATTTTAATATAATAATTTGCAGATTTAGATAAATCATTAAGATTAATAAAACTAGACATTTTATATAAGTTTAAAAAAATAATTTCATTAATTATATTCCATCGCTATATTGTCAACAAATAAATAAAAATGATTGTAAATTAAGCTGGTTAATTATTCTTACAAGAAGCTTAATACAAACGGGAATTCAATAAACTTATTGTAAAAGTTGTGACTCAATTATAAATAGATCGAGATAATCATTAAGAATATAATTGGTAGAAACAGATTCCCCGTCGACTAACAAATGGATTTGATTAATTATCTAGCATAATAGTTAAAAACTTCCCTGCTTATTATCACTAATAAAACGTGCACTTAAAAATGTACCAATATAACACTGGAATAGTGGATTGCAACTTCAAACAAATCTGTTTATGTTTTGCATACCAACACAGCACTCTTTTGTAGATATACTTATTACTTATCTGAATAAAATACAATATGATCATAGCTTAACAAACAATATTCCTGTCAATATAATGTCTACAATGGTCGATAAAACTCGCATCTTCTGGAAGCATTCATAATAAAAGTAAAATAAACTACATTAAATAACATATCGTTTAGTATAGGAAGAGGTGTCTTGTATTTGTTCAATAATTAACTAACAGGGGAATAAAAAAAATGGCAACATTACATAATGGAAGACATTAGTGTTTCTTTGATTTTTTTAGTGACGTCCGCTGAAGTAAAATTCTTAAACTATGTTTTCTAAAAGTAACGCCAAAACGACATGAGCATGAGTTAATGATCTTAGGTTTTCTTTCGGACAGAAATTCATAAACATTGTTTTTGCTGAGGAGGGATTTCTTGAAGTCTCGTGTTTCTGGTAATAATTAACTGAGATGTTTTAAACATATTATAGTAAATGATAAATCTATAGTATTTATTGTAATCATTAAATGATAATGTATCGGCGAATCATATTTTAATAGCATTTCATCTTGTTTCTATTTAAAGCACATCCGGTTGTGGCAGCATAATCGTAATTTATTTTTGTTTATATCAGTATCGTTATTTTTACCGGTTTTTCTGAAAGCTAAATCTTATACATTATTTACATTATTTGGACTTTCGTCCTCATCTTTTTCGCCATATTTATTACAATGTTTCGACCGTTGTACAATCCAGCCTTCTTCAGGTGGTTGGAATGTCGAACTAAACCCTTTATATCGCTCAATGGGGTAGACAGTTCAAGGACACATGACACAGTGGATAAAGGCGTCGGTTACATCCAGTGACAGGACCCAAAGAGTGTAAAGTTCAATACCCGATTAAGGCAGCGGAGAATTTTCAGAGGCGAATTGGCAAGAGATAACTGATAACTGACATCCATTAGACATGGCACGTGGAACTAGAACAGTCTACCCAGTGAGCGAAATAAAGGTGCAGTTCGACATTCCAACCACCTGAAGAAGGTTGAGCATTACAACGACTGAAACGTTGTAATAAATATGGTGACAAAGATGAGGATAATAGTCCAAATAATGTAAATAGTGTACATAATACCTTATCTCAGAAATATAGACAGATACTGAAAGGCCGAAACGTTGTAATAAATATGGCAACAAAGATGAGGACAATAATCTGAATAATATAAATAGTGTACATAATACCTCATCTCAGTAATATACAGATGCTAAATTTTATTGAGAGAAACGTTTGTCTTCGATTGCTTTTTCTTAAAGAATATGTCTGAAGAAGAAATTATTTTTGCTCGTTTAATCATGCTTTTATTTAATACATTTTATAAATTTTAATGTTGTGTTAAAAAAAAAAACAAGAAGAAAAAAGATGCTCGTATGTAGCCATCACTTTCCATATTTGTATTAATAGTCATGACTTGGATATATCAATAAACATTCTCTCTCCTATAGTGATCTCTTTCTGCTCATAAATATAGCAAAATTTAAACAATATATGTCTCTATAATAATGAAGATATATAACTGAATGTAGAGATATCGCCGGTAATAATGAAGATATTATAATAATATAAATATCATGTGTATTAATGAATATATATATATATATATATATATATATATATATATATATATATATATATATATATTTTGAGATGAGGATGAGGTACATTATTATATTACTGGATTAGTTGTCTCATTTAATGTTAATATTACATTGTTAGGACGCTCCGGCCTTTTCAGGTGGTTGTAATGTTGAATGAACCCTGGCATGTGTGGAACTAGAACAGTTTATCCAAGTGAGCGAAATAAAAGGTTCAGTTCCGACATTCCAACCAACCTGAAGAAGACCGGAAGGTACAACGGACGAAATGTTAATAAATATGGCGACAAAGATGAGGACAATATCCGAATAATGCAAAAATAATATATATATATATATATATATATATATATATATATATATATATATATATATGTATTATTAATAGGTATCGTGCGTAATAATAATTGATTGATTGACTTGAGTTTTTTACGATTGATCAACCTTATGCAAGTTATATAAAACTGGAAAATATTTTAGATTGTATGATTATTTTTAAGATTATAATAATTTACAAGTCCTACTAATTGACCAATATGTGGGAAGAGAACACGTATTCATATCTATATATAATGAACCAGAGTGGAATTGGAATACGTCTCTCTGAATTTCAATTCCGCGCCGTTATCCATTGTACCATCTGCACATCCAAGCTTACAGCACCTGATATCCTCAAGCAGCCATATCTTGGTACTTTTACTAAGCCCGACTTACCGTTTAACTATGTTGATCTTACGGAGAAATGGCGTTTCGACATAACATTGCCGTAAGTCGCGTAATAATGAAAATATCATGTATAAGAATTAATATCTCGTGTATAATAAAGAAAATATCGTTTGTAATAATGTAGATATTGTGCGTAATAATGCAGTTGTCATATATAATAAGTGATATAGTGTGTAACAATGAAGATATCATGCGTACAATGACTATTATAGGGTATAATAATGTAAAAATATTTTATTGAGTTCATTTTGTTGAATTTATCATCTTCTAAAGAAGTTCTCGATGACACGTTAATATACTTGGGATTTTTATCTAAATTTTTAAAAATCCACTCTCAAAGCGTTAAATGTCAATATTAACAATTAAATTAAAATATATGTATTCCCCATTTTAATATTATAATTTGCAGATTTAGATAAATCATTAAGATTAATAAAACTAGACATTTATATAAGTTTAAAAATAATTTCATTAATTATATTCCATCGCTATATTGTCAACAAATAAATAAAATGATTGTAAATTGTTGGTTAATTATTCTTTACAAGAAGCTTAATACAAACGGGAATTCAATAACTTTATTGTAAAAGTTGTGACTCAATTATAAATAGATCGAGATAATCATTAAGAATATAATTTGTAGAAACAGATTCCCCGTCGACTAACAAATGGATTTGATTAATTATCTAGCATAATAGTTAAAACTTCCCGCTTATTATCACTAATAAAACGCACTTAAAAAATGTACCAATATAACACTGAATAGTGGATTGCAACTTCAAACAAATCTGTTTATGTTTTGCATACCAACACAGCACTTTTGTAGATATACTTATTACTTATCTGAATAAGATACAATATGATCATAGCTTAACAAACAATATTCCTGTCAATATAATGTCTACAATGGTCGATAAAACTCGCATCTTCTGGAAGCATTCATATTAAAAGTAAAATAAACTACATTAAATAACATATCGTTTTAGTATAGGAAGAGGTGTCTTGTATTTGTTCAATAATTAACTAACAGGGGAATAAAAAATGGCAACATTACATAATGGAAGACATTAGTGTTTTTTTTTGATTTTTTTTAGTGACGTCCGCAAGTAAAAATTCTTAAACTATGTTTTCTAAAAGTAACGCCAAAACGACATGAGCATGAGTTAATGATCTTAGGTTTTCTTTCGGACAGAAATTCATAAACATTGTTTTTTGCTGAGGAGGGATTTCTTGAAGTCTCGTGTTTTCTGGTAATAATTAACTGAGATGTTTTTTAAATATATTATAGTAAATGATAAATCTATAGTATTTATTGTAATCATTAAATGATAATGTATCGGCGAATCATATTTTAATAGCATTTCATCTTGTTTCTATTTAAAGCACATCCGGTTGTGGCAGCATAATCGTAATTTATTTTTGTTTATATCAGTATCGTTATTTTTACCGGTTTTTCTGAAAGTTAAATCTTTATATTTATTATTTACATTATTTGACTTTCGTCGTCATCTTTTCCACATATTTACCTGATGTTTCGACCGTTGTACAATTCAGTTTTCTTCAGGTGATTTGGAATGTCGAACTAAAAACCTTTATATCGCTCAATGGGGTAGACAGTCTGGGTTCACATTGACACAGTGGATAAAGGCGTCGGTTACATCCAGTGACAGGACCAAAGAGTGCAGTTCAATACCCGATTAAGGCAGCGGAGAATTTTCAGAGGCGAATTGGCAAGAGATAACTGATAACTGACATCCATTAGACATGGCACGTGGAACCAGAACAGTTCACCCAGTGAGCGAAATAAAGGGTGCAGTCTGACATTCCAACCAATTGAAGAAGGTTGAGCACAACGACTGAAACGTTGTAATAAATATGGTGACAAAGATGAGGATATATCCAAATAATGTAAATAGTGTAACATAATACCTTATCTCAGAAATATAGACAGATACTGAAAAAGGCCGAAACGTTGTAATAAATATGCAACAAAGATGAGGACAATAATCTGAATAATATAAATAGTGTACATAATACCTCATCTCAGTAATATAGACAGATGCTAAATTTTATTGAGAGAAACGTTTGTCTTCGATTGCTTTTTTCTTAAAGAATGTCTGAAGAAGAAATTATTTTTCTCGTTTAATCATGCTTTTATTTAATACATTTTATAAATTTTAATGTAGTGTTCAAAAAAAAAAAAAACAAGAAGAAAAAAAGATGCCCGTATGTAGCCATCACTTTCCATATTTGACATGACTTGATATATCAATAAACATTCTCTCTCCTATAGTGATCTCTTTCTGCTCATAAATATAGCAAAATTTTAAACAATATATGTCTCTCTATAGAATAGCAATAATTCATTTAGATAAGTTTTATTTAATTCAGCCGATAAGTCTGTCCGTTTAATTTTTATATTTTCTTATTATCGAACAAGCTGTTGTGCATCCAAATCACAGAATATTAGATAAACTCTTCAATGTTTTGCTTTTGTTCGATTATTTGCGTAAATTATCAAGATACGGATATTGCTAGTTATATTTAACAACATTTTGTTGGCTACATTCTTTGTATTGTATCAAGAAACTTTAAATATAGGTTGCGATGGGTAAATTGTCGCTATTTTATATTTTTAATTTCGCGCATGCGCGTTTTTTTTCTTGATTCTGTCAACTGTACAGCATAGTAGTGTCAATTGGGCATCGTCTGTGAGAAAAAGAGCACACTTATGCAATTCACTCCGCCAGAAAATTGAAAACGGTATGCTGTAGTGTTTAGTATTCGCGCAGGAAGTTCCAATACGATCATTTCAGAATGTTTGGGGGTCAATCTGAAGAAAATGCAGAGGATTCAAAAAGAGTTAGCTGAGTGTAATGGTACGGCAGCTCGGAAAGCTACATCAGCTCGGAAAACTCACTCTGATCGTTCTGTTAAGAAAAGAACTCGTGAATTTCTTGGTGAGGGCCCCAGACTCATTACGGAGGCCTACATCAAGCGCTCTGAGGAGGTTGGGTCAAGAGAGTGGCTGCTGGAAGGACCTATATCAGGCAAGCAAGAGAACCCAGTCATGGCTGTTAGACTATTTCTGCTACTCGTTACATCTGACCACCTATCTCCGCAGACGGCAAAGCCCTTGATTATTATGTGTGGGGAGCAGTTGAGCGAGAGATCAACAAATCTCCTTCTAATAACAAAGATGAACTGAAGGCAAGGATTATGGCAACATTCACCAACCTAAACAAAGAAGCCGTCAACAAATTCACACCAGGCGTTACTACTCTGGCAATTAACGTAGGTTTATACGGCGTGAAGTTGCAAGCTCTATATCCAACCGGTTTTTAATTAAGAAGTCTTCTTTTACTAGATTGGTTGCTAACCGATGCTAGAGAGGTCAGTCTAACTTGCTATTAACCCATAGTTGGTGGAAAGGATGAATATATATATTCATACCTTATAGTATTTATACGAGAGCAAACCCCACCTGACTCGGTGGAATTTGAACTCGGTACGCCATTAGCCGGTACTCGGACGATTCCTGACAGAAAGCGAACCCTACCTGACTCGGTGGAATTTGAACTCTGTACGCCATTAGCCGGTACTCGGACGATTCCTGACAGAAAATGAACCCTACCTGACTCGGTGGAATTTGAACTCGGTACGCCATTAGCCGGTACTCGGACGATACCTGACAGAAAGGGAACCCTATATGACTCGGTGGAATTTGAACTCGGTACGCCATTAGCCGGTACTCGGACGATTCCTGACAGAAAACGAACCCTACCTGATTCGGTGGAATTTGAACTCGGTACGCCATTAACCGGTACTCGGACGATACCTGACAGAAAACGAACCCAACCTGATTCGATGGAATTTAAACTCGTTACACCATTAGCCGGTACTCGGACGATTGACAGAAAGGGAACCCAAACTCGGTGGGTACGCCATTAGCCGGTACTCGAACGATTCCTGACTGAAAGCGAATGATTGTAATTTTTTTGAATCGTTCACAACCCAGACGCAGATAGGAAAAAATGTATTTTCTTTTTTATATTCGTAGCAAACGATTTAATTTCCGATCGCCTCCCCGAAAACATAAGTCTCTTGTCGACAGGTAAATAAGGAATCAATAACGAAAGAGTAAATGTCTAAGTTTTAAGATTCTTGAAACTGAATAGGAAATTATCTGTCATTTTATTCTTTGTCAAAAAGAATGGAGGCTTTCTTCTCTTCTTGTTCTGGTCGTCTCAAGTATAATGGCTCTTTTGCCTTTATCTCTGCTGCTATGTAAAGAAACTGAAAGAAGATGGAAACCAACACTGAACACGTTAAACACGCATAGAAAGGCGATTAAATGCAATGTGAGGGTTCTGATCTGGCATCTCGTCTACAGTCGCATTCTGCCAGACGTTATGTGGCTTCCTCTGTCTTTTTCTACAAATATTTTCATGGTAACTGCTCTGACAAGCTACTTTGGTACCCAAGCTGAATTTAAGCGTGCTACTAAGTTGGCATCTCAGTCCCTCCCTTTACTGCCGAAACATTTAAATGTAAATGCCCTTCTACTACAACTTCTTCTTTAACACTTCCTGACAGTGAAACTCCTTCCTCTTACTTGCTGCCCTGATAACTTATCATCTTCAAATATTCAAATGTAACGTCAATCGATATCTTTTTGATGTCTTGGTCCTGATCTCCGCCCTTCTCTATATCCTTTCTCAAACAACCTCTTCTTTATTTTTGCTCCAACTCTCTGTAACACCTTGCGTGTTAGTGGCACTCACCCCTTGCTTGGGGTGAAATGTTTAAAAAATCAAATTCCCTGAACTGCAGGACTAAAGAATGAAGATAATACATGGATTATCTGAATACAGGAGCAAAACCTAGATATTTAGAGGCAACCGAAACAAAAAGGACAGTTATACTTAACATCAGAAAGAGAAAATTGAAATTTTAAGGTACATAATGAGGAAAGAGGGCTTGGAAAATTTAACGCACACAGGATATAACAAAAGCAAGAGAGACAAATGGAAGCAACACATGACTCTTGCCTAAACTACCTTGTGAAAATAATTGGCGGAACAGGGTTTAGGAGAGAAAACAAAAATATTACTAATGTTTCGGAGAGGAATGTGTGGAGAGCCATGATCACAATGTTGTGAAGGGACACGGCACATAGAAGAAGAAGATAACGTTCCCTTTACAAACTTGACGACAAAGAAAGTATGAGTTAATCTCTTAGTATATTCATAGACTATGTATTTGGGATGTGTAAAAGCACAGATGTAAAGAAATGGGCCTAAGTTATTTAAACATTTCGTACGACATTCCAAATGAATCTAATAACAGAAAACGGTAAAAAATTGTTTTCTTTCTAGAGGCCAGTGTACTATAGCGTTACAATGCTGTAGACGTAGGTATTCATAATTGCGATAACAATGATTTGGGCCATAAAAAAATCATCTTTTTTCTACCAAATGTTCCAGCCAGGAAATTTTTCTCGCCGGATTCGATCCTTCAAATCTACAAATCAACCGTTCGCCCTTTGCATGGAGTATTGCTGCAATATATGGTCTGGAGCCCCTTCTTTTTGTCTCAAGGTTCTTGATAACATACAGAGACGGATATGCAACGTAATTGGCCTTGATCTGGCATCTCATCTACAGTCGCTCTCTCACAGACATGCCGTCGCCTCCCTCTGTCTTTTTTACAAATACTTCCACGGTAACTGCTCCGATGAGCTGCTTTCGCTGGTTCCCAGACTTCATGAATTTAGGCTGACATCTCGCTCACACCCTTTCACTGTCGAAACTGTTTAATGTAGCCGTCTTTCCCACTCCAATAGCTTCAAGTCTCGCACCTCTCGCCTGTGGAACTACCCCCCTCTTCCTGTTTCCCTGATAGCTATAATCTCCAACTATTCAAATGTAATGTCAATCGACGTCTCCAGATGCCTTGATCTATCCCCTATCCTTCTCTTCATCCTTTCCTCTATCAATCATTTATTTGCTCTAGCTCCAACTCTCTGTAACCCCTTGATTGCTAGTGGCTTCCCGCCTTGCTTGAGGTGAAACGTTTAAAAAAAAGAAAAGGAGGAGGGCTTCAAATAAACTATTCCAAAACAGAAACTGTGAACAGTAAATGGAATGAAAATAGTTTCTAAACCTATCCTGAATCCATCGTAAATATTTAGAATATTGAATTGATACAGTCTGAACACTACTCATACCTCAGTGTATGTAGAAGTTATGACAAATTTAGTTTAAGACATAAGGAAAATGGACAGAGGATAGTTTTCTCTAGGGGTGTTTTGTCCATAAGAGCCGACAAAAGAATGATTTTGAATTAAAGCTCGAATCAAGACTGAAATAACATCGGCAGTTTTAGACTTTCATATAGAAATCATGTATAGCGTCCAGATTGGTAAGAAGACTAAGCTCTTTAGCATTCATCTTCTGTGTATCTTGAGTTTACTCTCAGTTTTTCGTCTTTACCGGCTGATCAGGTGGATATGGAGACGGGGTTCGCGAAATCACTCCTAAGCATGAGAAGTGAATTCAGGCCTTTCCCGAAATGCATATGCAAAGGAAACATGAAGTATCTGTCGGAATTAAAATTTGGTTTCCCGGTCACATTTTCACACAAGTAATATCATAACCGCAAATGTACGTGTAGCGTAGCGGTTATTGTCGCGAGAAGCGAAATCGACGTACAGTGTTCAAATTCTAGTTTCGTATTTTCATACCATTTACTAACACCCTTGGGAAAGGCATAAATCCTTCTCTTCTTTTCAATAAAAAATAGATAAATTATTATTGTAGACTGTGTTGTTTTCTTTTACGGATTATAAACCTTTTGTACTATGAAATATTTGGCGATAACAATCATTTTCAGATTTCTCCCATCTATAATATGTAAACTATTAGAGTAGACTGTTTCTTTCCTCGCCTTTGATGGCAACCAGTGTAAAAGAACGAATATTCTGGATACAGACCTTAGAGAAGACAACGGAATTCATTCTTTTATCCTTCTCGAGACATTGTTGCAGGAATTACCATATTTTTATTGTTTATAATCCGAGAAATTTTGAACGAATATTAAAGTAAAAAAAGCGATCATATTGTAGACGATGTCAGAGATTTTGACCCAGCTTTTAAAAATCCTTACGGAGGAGTAATGGATAGCAGCTCCGATTGAGGAATCAGTGAGCCGAGTTCGAATTCCAGTCAAAACCATTACATTCACTTACGAGGTATGAATCCTCTTCTCTCCCCAGCTATGAGTAAATAGCAGGACAGACTTAAATGGCAATTGGTCTACCGCAGAAAGAAATGGCAACCTACCGCGGGAAAAATCCGTCAGTCATGTATCGAAAGTCTAAGCGTGTATCGCGCATTGCACATAACTGACTATTTGTAATAGAAAGATTGCAAATACAGTCGGCACAATAGATAATGATACTTATTATAAAACCCAGGTTGTGTGTGTGTGTCTGTTCGTTTATATATTGGATCGGTAATCCTACATTTTTCAACCAATTTCAACAAAACTTCACAGGACTACGTAAAATTACCTTGCGGTGGTTCTGACAGTGCCAAAAATTGGAAAAACACAATTGTTTTTGCACGAAACCAATTTGAAAACACGATTAAAAGGCATCGCTGTTTCGAGTATGAAAGGGGGACAACTCATATCGAGTTATACTTATTATAAAAAACCCAGGTTGTTTGTTTGTGTGTGTATGTTCGTTTATATATGAGATCGGTTCGTTTTATGAGACATTTTACATTTTCAACCGATTTCAAATAAAAACTTCTTTTTTTTTTGGCAGGTGTGTTTCTTATTGTCTTGCACATTTTTTTTTTTTTATTTTTACATTCAGAATGCTTTAAAATTCCATTTACAAGACAATTGTTTTATAAAAATTCTATTCAATCGGGAGACTCATAACGATTGAAAACAATGTTTTTGCTTGAGTTTGGGTTTGACCAAATCGTAAAAAAAAAAAAAAAGCCAAAACAAAAACAAAAAAATATAATTAAGACATGCGTGTCCGTCAACCTTAAACAATAATCTTTGTCAATTTTATTTTTCAGTCTTTATGATGGTCGATACTTGATCTATCCCTTACTGTTACATCCCGGGCAACGCCGGGCTCTACTGCTAGTAATATAAAAAATAGGCAGGTGTTGATAACAATTGTTTATAAAAAGTATTTGATATGTTAGCAATATTTCTTCTTTGTGAATCAGTTTAATTGACTGTCTTGTCTCAAACAGAAGAAATTCAATGAAATAGTATCTTAACATTAATGATTAATGTTACAATAATAGCCGAACTAGTGCATAAATTATGTAGTTTTTGATGTTTTCGCTTGAAAAATAATTCCCATGCTGGTAGGTTTTCGTTTCATATTCCTCCGAACATGAAGGACAAAAAATATCCAGTTTGAAAATTCCAAACAATATGAGATGCATAAAATAATACAATATAAATACGTGAACCACCCCGACATAATTATATCGCTATATACACTAATTTTAAATCGCATAATATTACTGTAATTTGTGTAGATAATATAAAATGTATAACAAGGTACACCTTATTTACATTATTCGGACTAGTGTCCTCATCTTTGTCGCCATATTTATTACAACGTTTCGGCTGTTGTACGCCCGGCCTTCTTTCAGGTGGTTGAATGTCGAACTGAACCTTTATTTCGTTTGGCACAGTGGTAAAGCTATGTTAGTTTGACAGGACAGAGAGAGGTGAGTTCTGGTTAAGGCAGTGAAGAACTTAGAGAGGGGAATTAACAGGGAGATAACTGACAATTGACATTCATTAAAACATGTGGCACCATGATCCTGACGATTTGAAAGCACAGTGGATTTAAAGGCGAAAAATATTTTAGGTTTTGGATTCAGTGAAAGGAGAAAAGAGAAAAAGAAAGAAAAAAATACGAAAACGGGTCATAGGGAACACAGACAAACGGCTAGAATTGATAGGTAGCAGATGGAAATATCTAGACATTCATTAAAAACATGGCACGAAAAAATGGAATTTTGTTACCCCAGTGACCCAGGAAAAGAAAAATGTTGAACAAGGGTTTCAGAATTAGAAAAATCCCACCCGAACATTCTCACTGGCAAATTTTTTTCCACCTGATAATAAAAGTTATCAACACATGAGCCGAAAGGAAAATGAAATATTTTTTATTTCGCTTCAGAAACGCCAGCCAGCCGAAACTTGGTTGTAATAAATAAATGGCGACAAAAGATGAAGACAATAGTCCGAATAAAGTAAACAAAACCGCGGATTGTTCACGTCGACTAAGACGTCATTGGCCAAGATCACGCATGACGCACGAAGGAGGAGGAAAGATACCTGACTAAATCATGGCCATGACGCACGAAGGAGGAGGAAAGATAGACCAGGATTGGCCGAGACTCAGAAGGTACAACATCTTTAGAACGACAGTCGGCGCTGCGAAAACATGGCACGTGGAATTAGAACAGGACACCAGTCTGTAGTTCGACATTCCAACCACCTGAAGAAGGCTCACAACGGCCGAAACGTTTAATAAATATGGCGACAAAGATGAGGACAATAGTCCGAATAATGGATTTATAATACCTCATCTCAGAAATATTCTCGGAAACGTTGTACAAATATGGTGACAAAGTTTTACATAATATGACTTCAAAAATATAGAAACATGAAGGATCAAAAAAGAAATTATATCTGGATGTCTGTATTACGAGGCTCAGATAATATTATACATTCAATTCGTATTATACACAAGAAAATACGGTTTTTTTTTAGCTTGTCCCAACTGGCCATAATGTGGTCATCAATGTAGAGGTACAAGAACGGTTAATCACTGAAGAATTCGTCGATGGGTCTTTGAAATGTCTGATATCCATTCCTGAAACCGAATGGCATCCATTAGAACAAGCCAAATAGTGTTGTGACAACAGTTTTGTAAATATCTTCCCGCGCCAAATGTACTTGAAAATTGGATTTTAGTAAATCTACTTTCTTTTGTGTTCCTAGTAAATCTGATGGAACAACATTTTAAAACAATTAAAAAATTAGGGCATCCGTTGATCCTAATTTTCATCAACGATCTTCCTGATGTCATCAGTTCTCAACTCAACAACTCTGCTAATGACACAACCATTTATCCATGTCTTAATAGTAAGCCTAAATGGTTCGATAAGATCAAATCGGCAGCTGATCTTTAAAATGACACAAAATATGTTGTTAATAGGGGCAAGAAAGGGCTTGTTAATTTTAACGGCTTTAAAAATTCCTATCTTTTAATTGTCTGAGAGAACTGATTTTTGTCTTTCAGGAGAGTGACTCAGTACGCCTTTTCGAGCTAACGTTCCCCGCTATTTGTTCACTGCGTCTAGTAAGACAATTTTTCTCTCCAAAATCTATCTTATATATTTATAAATCTACCATTTATCCATGCATTGAATATTGTAGCCACAACTAGTCTGGTGCTCGTGCTATGTATTTAGAGATTGTTGGTGAAATCCCAAAAAGAATCTGCAATGTTATTGATCTTGACCTGGCATCTCGGTTTCAGTCACTTTTCCGCTGACTTAACGTAGCTTCCGCTATACATTTTCTGTGAATACTTTCATAGTAATTATTCTCATGAGCTTTCCTCTTTAAAATTTAAATGCAGCACTGGATTGGCGGCTAGGTCTCACAACTTGAAATAGGTTGATGTCACCGTAAGTCCTATGCTAACAGTTTCTTCTATCGCACTTCTCGCCCGGGGAACTCGCTTCTAGCTTATTGCTTGCCAGACAACTTTGACTTTCAAAAATTTAAATGCCATGTCAATCGTTATCTTCTGTCTTCTTAATTCCTGTTCTTTTATTGTTCTCTTGCTTTAATATTATTTTCTTTTTCTCATATTCTCTCACGTCAGTAACGCTTTTTGCTTCTTTGTGGCTTAATTGTCATCTTTGGCGTGAAATGGCAAAAAAAAAAAAACAAATAAAAAAACAACAAAAACAGCAACAAAACAAAGCAATACCAATTCAAATCTTACATATCTATGTTTACACCTAATGAAATTGTCATTGCAATTTGAAAATGTATTTTTATTTATTTATTTCTGCGTATTCTAGAAGACTTAAGAAGATGAAACTTTTAAAAGTAACTCCTAAAACTACATTTAAATAAAGACACATGGTCATCATGCCTGAAAGTCATAAATTATGTTACTGTTTGCTAGACCCTAAAAGTATAGTGGCAATAGAAATCAGGTTTGGAGAGAAAGAGAGACAAAGGCAAATCATGTGAATCGGGATGCAGCCAGTAAATAAAACAATTTTATAACAAGCAAATGGCGAGAAAAAAAGTGTACAAATGTGGTTGATGGAGGAAAATGTTCATACCTGAAAATATTATGAAACTCTTTTTCAGGGCAGTGAAATATGACTTGTGAAAGTAGCATTTTGATGACATCGTCTTAGACTGTCGAACTGTTGATATAAAGTGCTTCGCGACCAATGTCCAGAGAGAGAGAGAGAGAGAGAGAGAGAGAGAGAGAGAGAGAGAGAGATAGTTGTTGCGCTTTTTATTCGTTCTTGTAAAGACTGTTATTGTTTCTGCAATAGCTTAACATCATGTCTATTTTTAGCCACAAAAATATGCGTATCATACTAGACTCCATAATGTTATGGCAATTCGCAGCTAATAAAGAAAAGGAATCTATTAAAATCTATGATCACCAATGTCCTGAAGGGAGAGACATTTAAAAATATCATATCAACCAACTTTTCCAGTAAGAATAAAAAAAAAATGTTTAATATTCAAATTAAAAGATTATGTCTCGCGGTTAGGTTCTTTTTTTTTTATTATCATATTTCAATGAATATTACTTCTGATCCTAATGTACTAAAATTTGACCTTCCAAAATCACCTTCCAAAATTGCAAGACGATCAACAAAAAAGTAATATTGTTAATCTTTTTGAAGGTAAATAAAAAAGAGTGTTGCTCTTTCTCGATACTCTCTCTTTCTCTCTCCTGATTTCTTTCTCCCTCTCTCTTTTTTGCGACTTCTTCGCTCTCTTCTCATTTCCTCACGTTACTTTTCTCAACTTTCTCTCACACCCTATCCCTCTCTCTCAATCTCACACTTTTTTTATTTTCTCTCTCTCTAAGTTACACTTTTTTTTTTATTTTTCTCTTTTAACCCTCCCTTGCTAATTCAATCGCTTCTTTCCGTTCCGTCTTTCTTTCCTTCTCTCTACTCACCTCGTTTTACGCCACACTCTTCATTTTTTTTTTTTTCTCTCACTCACTTCCGCTCTTCTGTAATTACTTTACCACCCTCCCGTCCTTCTATTTCCTTCCTTCTTATTTCTTTTACCTCACTTTTTTTTCGTCTCCCTTTCTCCATCCTCTGTCTTTCTATCTATCTCTTTAATAATCTATTTCACACTATTTGGATTCTTTCGTTTGCATGAATTGTATTTTTTTGTATATGTTACTCAACATGCGTGAATTATTGAGCACTGTTCCTGTGTTTAATTTTTTGGTTTTATTTATTTTCAAGCGGATTTTCATCTTGGTTATTATCATTCCAACCAGCATAATACCCGTAAAAATGAAAAAAAAATTTTCCGTGCAATCTCGGTATTTCTGTTCTAGGCTTAGGATATCACGAGTGTTATGTCCAGAATCAGTCCCTCACCGGCATTTTTACGAAGGATAAGAATGTCGAATTGTCCTCAACTCTGTCCTAGTCTACTTCAGGACTCCGTTTAACACGAAGTCAGCCTAGTCCCAAAGATGCGACCTTGAGACAGCACTTCCCACATTAGACGAAACAGCATGTTGGATTGGCTAATTTAAGTCCATAGTCGGCATGCAAACGTGATTGGCACACAAGGTGAAACCGACCAGCTGTCACATTTTACCATTTTGTAAAATACAGGATGAGAGTATAGTATATGTCAGCTCAAGTGAAATGTTAAACACACACACACACAACACACACACACACACACACACACACACATATATATATATATATATATATATATATATATATATATATTAATACTAAAGTTAACCCAGTACAGTGCACGAGAGCCACTGCAGTTAGAGAGTTACACTTAAATGTTAGACTTAAATGTTACACTTAAAATAATTATAATTAGCGTGGTGCGTGATATTAATGAAAGAGGATTTTGTAGAAAGTGAAGATTTTGACGATAAGAAAGATAGAAAATATATATATATATATTTATATTATGTACACACACACACATATATATATATATATATATATATATGTGTGTGTGTGTGTGTGTATATGTATGTATATATATATATATATATATATATATATATATATATATATATATATATATATATATGCATGCATCCTCTTGTCGGAAAAATCACCGTTTGATCCATCATTCTTATTAACCTGATGATTTAAATTTTGCCGGATTAAAGGGATAGGAAAGCTTTGAAATCTGCGCATCATTATTAAGATTACTTGAGTGAGCAGGCTGATAGATTTAATAGGCACGGTTTAAATAAAATAAAAACTTGGCATCTATTTCAAACACGAGTATCCCATATAATAACGGGATCTATCTATCTATCTATCTATCTATCTATCTATCTGTGTGTGTGTGTATAAATTTTAATTATTATTTTCAATAACCGTAGCACATAGACCGTATTTCAAACGGTCAGCTTATCAATGAATACCAGGATATAAACAAAGGAATACTGCCTCCCACACAGACAACAAATATATTCTTGAAAATGACAGAGATATTCGAAAGGACTTTAAAAAGTGAACTTTGAAAGTTTATCAACAATGTTGATCACAACGTCCAACACCTCATTCGAAAATTGGAAAAATACAATAAAATTAGAAACACCTGGTCGGTTATGTTATCATAATTGTATATATATATATATATATATATATATATATATATATATATATATATATACACATGAGTATAGGGTTAGGCAAATGAGATAACTAGATATTAGCGACCATTCCTGCGCGTGCTGGCGTGCATACGCTGGCAAGCAAATAAATAGTTACCAAATTTATCTAAGAGGTGTAGACATAATAGTGCCTAATGTGACTAGACAGAGTTAAGAAATATATATTAATAAATATTATATTTTATAAAATTCAGTGTGCAACTCGAGTTTCGTTTGTTGTCAAACTCGTGCCAGACGAGTTGGGTGTACAACGAAACTCGAGTCGCACACCAAACGTAGGTATATATATATATATATATATATATATATATATATATATATATATATATATATATATATATATATATATATATAATTGGTATTTACGGAATGAATTCCAATAACCAACAATTACTATTCTTAAAAGAGTGCTCAATACAAAGTAGAGTAGATATAATTATTATTTATAAAAAAAAAGAACATCATCACTTGATAAGACACCGAGGGTGTTGAAACAAAATGGTTATTTTTGTAGTGATTTTATAACATACTTATGTTATAATTTTTTTTTATAAATAATAATTATATATATATATATATATATATATATATATATGTGTGTGTGTGTGTGTGTGTGTCTGACTCTGTGTGTCTGACTCTGTGTGTGTCTGACTGTTATTTTACCTCTCATCAATCAAAAGCTTCCAATTTTCGTACATTTTTCATTCTTACAGTGTTTTATTCGCTTCCAATCTAACAATTTAATTTATTCGTCTGGTGGTGTGTCCGTGATTTTCCCTGGTGCAAATGTTGTGAATAATCATTTTAAACGATAAGATGATTATATGCTCTCTCGATCATTCAGTCCAATAATCTGCATTTCTTTTTTCACCCTTAGCAGACACCTTCTCCATTTATTTTAACAACTAGAACCATTTCGTAATTATCTCTTCTCAACTTCATGAAGATGAAACATTTTACACAACTAAACTGACCATTTCAAATCAGATTAGAATATTGAAAATGTCTGGTAATGTATAAGTTTCAACATGAAATTGGCCGATTTCTGTGGAAACGATTTTATCAGTGAAGTGATTTCTGTTGTATTCATTTATTAATTCAAACTTTATTTTTCTTATTTATTGTTTGTACAGTGGCAGTTTCTTAAAAGTGGGAATCGAATTCTGATTGGACGGCAGATAGCCAATAAATACATTCTGTTATTTCTTTCGCAATACATTGCTGTAGAAACAGAAGCAAAATTAGTTATGGAAGCACATTGATTATACAATGATTCTCAAAGCTTCTCATGTCTTGTGGGCGGTGAATGAGAAATCGCAGAACTGAGCTCGAATTCCAGTCGAGTTCGTTATATCCACTTACGCACAAATATTCGAAAATGTAAGAATCCACCCTCTCCACAGCTATGGGGTTAAATAGTAAGCTTTCCATTTAGACAAATCATAATTAATGCAATTTCCACTCGCAAAAAAATTTCTACAATCCAAAATAAGTTTCAGCATTAAATAACCCACAACGGTTTGAGAAACTGTTAAAAGAAATCAATCATTTTCAGTATCCTGGTTATGACGATAAACTACATCCGGCAGTAAGACTTTCGATCAGGAGGTTTTGAGGAGCGTAGAACCATCTGTTAATTGCTGGTGTTCCCAGGTCCAGGGTTCCAGCTATGAGCAAATAGTTAACCACCAAACTGGGGTAAAACATTATGAATGTGTAAAAATAGGTTTTAATATCAGCAAAGAAAAATGATTACCAGCAATAAATTATTATCAGCCATACATTTTCAAAAAATATTACCAGCAATAAAAATCTTGTCGGCATTAAATAACCCATTGAGATGTTGATATGCCGTGACAAACCAAACCAAACCAAATGATTAGCTTAAAATTTAATCAATTCAGACTAAAAGTAATTTAGAAAATAAAAAGCTTGCCTTTTTGTGATTCATATCAGCTCGATCCACAACTCCAAGTTTTCTTGCTCTGTAAGTGGGGTCTAGAAAATACCTACTGCAGCACCTTCGGAAGGGAAGAATATCCGCAAATGTGCTACCTAGAAGCTGAATACTTGTGGATTCAAATATAAATCTGACCAATCTATGCAATTGAGTATAAACATCACTAATGTTTACCTATATACTCTATTATAAATGCAACCAACATTTATAGGTATATATTTGGCTATGAATTCAAGTTTAAACACCTCCAATGTTTGCTTTTAAGTGTCATTTGGGTGTTAAATGAACTTACAGGAATATGTCGGAAAATTCAACAAATTAACTTAAACCAATATTTGGTCAATTGAGTAACCAGAATTTAAAAAGGAATCTTTGCTTGTTGAGCGGAGAACTTTTCACCATATTTCGTTTGTTTTGTCATTGATGTTGTACTACTATGAGAAATAAGTATACATTAGCATCCCTTACAGAATATCATCGACTTCTTATTCGTAACCTTCTTAATAATTTACTGTTTTACAGCGTATCTCTAAAGTCTGGACACCTAGGAAATCTCTTTTTTTTTCCTCTACAGATTAAACATGATTTATGGAAAGAAGAAAGAATTCACTTCTTTTTTCTGGGGTCTGCTAAAGGAGAAGGTGTGCTCAATGAAATTCACAGATGCAACATAAGTAATTGAACGCATAAAGAGTGAATGTGCTAAAATTGGTGGCAATGTGGAGGTATTGCATCGAGTTCACGTGAATCCTGCAAAGCGCATCAATCTTTGCATCGTAAATCATGGAAATCATTTTGAAGATGTTATTTGTTAATATTTCAATTCCATATAATGTTGAAAATTTCATTTTTTGAAAATATGCGTTTTTGCCTAGGGTGTCCAGAATTTAGAAACACCCTGTATAATAATAATAAAAAAAACACACACACACACACACACACACACACACACACACACACACACACACACACACACACACACAAAATACGACTTTATATATTTATCGGTCATGCAAACTGATCTCTTATTTTTATTAATGAAATACTTCGTTGTTATAGTAACAGAAGGTATTAATTAAAGCCAGTATGTATATTAGTTTTTAGCAGAACATTACTTTTTACATTATTTACATTATTCGGACTGTTATCCTCATCTTCATCGCCATATTCCTTTTTTTTTGGCTGTTCTACGCTCCGACCTTCTTCAGGTGATTGGAATTTCGAACCGAACCCTTTATTTCGCCCATCGGGGTAGATTGTTCTAGTTCCACGTGCCATGCCTCTCTCAGTTATTTTCCTTTAACTCAACCCTTCAAGATTTTTGGTTTACCACTGCTGAAGCCTCGTATTGAGCTCACAGCTCTTTGGGTCTAGCCACTGGAGTTAACCAACGCATTTATCCAACTTTATCGGCCTTCTTCATGTGAACGTGAGTTGGGCTAAAGGGAAATAACTGAAACATCCAGAAGAGGCATGGCACGTGAAACTAGAACAATCTGCCCCGAAATAAAGGGTTCCATTCGAAATTCCAATCATCCGATGAAGGCCGGAGCGTACAACGGCTGAAACATGGTGCATACGGAAATGAAGATGAGGATAACAGTCCGAATAATGTAAATAATTTAAATAACCATGATACCTCATCTCAGAGATATAGACAGACATTAGTTTTGTTACTATTCTTATTTTGGTTTTGCCATCTTTACTTACTTTTACTGACTTAATAGCAAAAGACTTACTTACATTCATTACTAGAATAAAATGAACAAATGTCCTTGATTCTTTAGGCAGAAATTATATCGGATGCATTTACAAAATTACTTAAATGCAGTCATCATTTTTTTGACGTTACGGGGGGAATATTACAGACGACTGAAAACGTGATACAGAAATCGGAAGGCGTAAAGGAATAAGGAAAAATGCCTTTCAGAAAATAAGCATAAGATTAAGAAACAGGAAAATTTCGTTACAAATAAAGATAAACTGTTGCGTACTATTAATCCTTCTACAAGGCAGGGAATACTGAACAGTTTCATCACAGATGACGACGAAACTTGACACAATGGAAGTGGGTTTCCAGAGAATTCTAGGAATACCAGAATTGACGTAACATGTGAGCAAAGAAGAATTTTTAAAGCGAATCGGAACGAAAACGACTTAGAATAAGAAAGCGTGATTTGAAATTTCTGGGAATACGTAATGAAGGCATTAGAGAGTTTGATAATTGCGGGTGATCTACTGCTTAATTTACAAGAGTCGAAAGACCGGAAGAAGATCTAAGCTAACCATTTAAACTTTTAATGATGCCTTGATTACTATATTTAATTGCAATCCGCGCAGCTTACTAGTGTCATAGAGTAACGATCTCAGTATTTACGATGAAAGTAATCTTGTTAAAAATGAATAATGTTTGACAGTTCTTCATCTAATAAAAATCGAGATAATATTATTACTAATACTACTAGTAGAAATAAAGTAATTAAAGTCAAGAGGAAAGAAATACGAGTCAAAAATGAATGATGGTTAACAATGCTTCATCAAATAGAAATTCACAAATACAGGGTGACCCCAAAAAACGGGAATTTTTGAAGTGCGTATTGCCAGACATGAGCAAGTAAACATTTCGCCATTTAGAATTCAAGATGAAATTCACAGTATCCCAACTGAGATGTTGTAGCAGTCAATGAGGAATCTCAACAGCAGATTTCAAGAATGCATTCGTACAGGAGGACGCCATCTACAGGACGTAATTTTTTAAAAATGAAAATTCCTCATTGTTTCTTAAATGGCATGTTTTAAAGTTTCAATTACTATGAATAAAATATTTTTCTTCCATCACTCTTGGTTTTATTTAATTGTTAAATAGTTCCCGTTTTTTGGGGGGTCACCTTGTATTTTAACTTCTCATACGACTTTTGGAAATAAAGGTATTGAAATAAATCTAGGCATAGATGAATAATAAGCAACAATGCTCCATCTAAGGAGAGGTCAAGATAATAATATTACTAGTAATAATACAAACCAAGTAAAATTAAGATGAAAGGAATATCAAATAAAATGAATTATAGTTGAAAATAATTTATTTAATAAAATTTAAGATAATAAGGAACGTTATTCTTTCACAAGATGATTCCTTTTTACTTGTGTTTTTTTTTTCTCAAATTCTTTATGAAACTAGTCCAAGAGAAATTCCTCACAGGAGGTTTAGATACCTTTATTCTTCAGTTCTTTTCAGATATTTTCAGGCATTATTGTCTGAACTTTTCTTTCTTAGAAGCATTACGTAATTATACATGATACTTCGGACTATCATCCTTTTCTCTATTATTTGGTTTTAATAGAAAAGTCCAGCTGCTTATTTTCATCGGTATTTTCATTACCTGTGTCTCTTTTATCTGAAAGAACATGCGGTTTCCCCTCCCAAACGAGTCACGTCCCGGTTCTTGAGCCTATTCTTCTTAGGATTATCTTCTTATGAAGTGACACAGTATAATAAGAAGCTTGAAATAATCCTCACACGTACTGGTGCTTAGATAACTCGACCATCACGCCAAGCATAGATTTTGAGTGCCCTTAATCAAGCGATAAGAATTCGGGAATGTTCCCAGAGATGAGAGATTTTTGGAAGTTCGATGTTTGGTTTTTGGGTTCGATACAGAAGTAAAATGAAAAGAAAATCTTAATAACATTCACGCCTGGGTACCAGATATAACGTGCTTACTTGCAGAGGCGTATCCCTCCACAGAGCAAAGGTCTGACATTGCAAAAGACAACAAATACCTGAAGAAAGTCCGTAACGTCGTTATGAAAAAATAAAAAAACGTAAAACTAAAAAGAAAATATATTTAAGTAACATAAATAAAATATTTGCAACTTATTTATCAAGAAGGAAGTCGTCCCAAAGCAGAGAAGTTAAGGACGTTTCTAGACAACAAAGGCATCTTGAATCCTCACTTTCTCATAAAAGATTGTGCTCTGTTCGTAAAACAGCATTAATTTGCCAAATTTTCCCATTGCTTTTTGTTTCAAAGTCTCAAGCAGTCAAAGTTTAATTCCAGGAAGTTAAGACTCTTGAGAAATCTAAAATAATCTTTAACATTGAACTTTCCATATCTTACAATAATATCCGTTGTGTTCTTAGGATATTTATGCAGGCGACAGAATAAAAAAAAATGTCGCAACGAGTTTCACAAATGCAATCATTTTACTTTGTTTTATCAAAATCCATATTGGACCGGCGACACAGTGTGATTTTATGTTTACGCAAAGAAAAAAAAGAAGAGAAATTGTTCAAGAAAAAACTGTAAGATAGACACAGAAAAGAATTAGAAATGAAATGATAGATATGAACAGACTGAGATGTGTGTATATATATATATATATATATATATATATATATATATATATATATATATATATATAGATATGAATAGATAGATAGATAGATAGATAGATAGATAGATAGATAGATAGATAGATAGATAGATGGGATAGATAGATAGAAACAGAATGGGATAGATAGATAGATAGATAGAATAGATGGAAAAGTAAGAAAGAAATGAAGAAAGAAAGAATTAGAAATGTTAGCTAGCTAAATAGATAGATATGATCAGTGTGAGATAGATATAAATACAGCGAGATAGAGAGAGAGAGAGAGAGAGAAAGAGAGAGAGAGAGAGAGAGAGAAGTAGAGAGAACATTAAAAATGGAAAACCCTTACCTTGCGCAAAGCTGTTAAATTTACAGAAGAAGGCGCCCAGTACCCAATCTTCGTTCAGACTTGACACTAGATGAACCCAGGAACATGAAAGAGTCACTAACAAATCCGACGCAGCTAAATTCACAATATAATAATTGGTCGTAGTCCGCATCCGGCTGTTTGTAAAAACCACTGTAATGACAAGACAATTGCCAGTGGTAGCCATGACTATCACCAGGACATAAATGAAGATCTTGAGCAAAATTTCCCACACGGGGTACTGTTTAAGCTTCCGTGGATAAGGGATCCGTTCCAGGTAATATTCATCGTAGTCGATACTACCATTAAATGCTTCGGTGATGGTGACCGCCATTGAATAATGAATGCTGGCAACTTCCGTCGACCTGCCAATATTCGTTACATTACTACCTAACTGATTCGCACCTGTGATGGAGATGTTGTAAAGAGTAGTATTTAAGGCCGGTAGAAGACTGTGTAATGTGACGGCTGATGCGAGCGCCGCCATTTTGCAGGAATGTCGTTAATGTAGAGTTCCAGAAATTGGAAGGAGACTTTAAAAAAAAAGAAGGTTTTTTTTTTGGGTTTTTTTTAACCGTGTATGTTTATTAGCTTTTGTGTGTTTTTTTAATGTTTTCTTTCACCGTGTTTTTATATTAGAATTTTGTTTCCGTTTTTTTTTTCATATATTTTTCTTTTTTTTCTTTTTTAACAAGCTTTTATTTGTTAGGCTTGGTTCTTTCTTTCTTCCTTCCTTTCTTTCTTTCTTTTCAGGTGTTAGATGCAAGGGTTATCTTCCGTTTTTAATTTTTTTTTTATTTAGCTTCGTTGATATTTTTGCCTCTATTTCTTTGAAGATTTACTCTTAAAGATATATTTTTCCCGCTTCTTTATTTATTTTCAGGCGCTAGATACAAGAGATGAAAAGAGTTATCTCCCTTTATAAAAGACTCTTCAATGATTCATCTAACTGAAATACAAATATAAACAACCCAGGTGACGTGAGAAAAGGACCGAATTGTTTAGCGTTCAGCTTTGACTAGTCAGGACGACGTTTGACAATTATTACGTTAGGAAGTTCTGGAAAACAAAAAAAAAATACAGTATTAATAGTACTTAGTGTAAAGTAGATACAAAAAGCTTATCTTTAAGCAGAAGAAATCAAATATAATCTTTATAACGAAAAACTTTGGCATATTTTGGCCATGAAAATTGGTTCTTTGAGTCTGGCACAAAAGAAGTAGAAAGGAAATGGTGTCTATTGAGGAATGAATCTGATTGAAATATCGACTTTAAGCACAATAATATCAATGAAAAAAAAAAATCCCCCGCAAGTTTATAGTCATTAAAAACAACCTTTCTCTAAATGTTCTTCAACATTTTCAAAAGAAAACTTTTCATTAATTCACATATTATTCAGACTATTGTCTTCATATTTGTTGTTATTAACACAATGTTTTCCTGGTAAAATCTATGGCAGACATGGAAACATGCGACTCGTATGGCCTTCTGAGTAGCACATATAATTTTATTAGGAAAATAGCGTTTATTAAATTTTGGGTTCTGTTACAATCTCGCTTGTTTACTAACATATTCTCTCTCGCGCAAAGAGGTTGAAAAACGTTTGTATCAAAGGGAAATAAGTATTAAATGGCTGAGTAACATCCTTTACTTATTAATGCCTGAATACATGACAATGATTAACTACGATGTTTCTTGAATTTTGTAACCTTTCATTGAAAGTAACGTTCTCACCATTTTAAATCATTGACGATTTTCATTAAGGAAGATCATCCTACTAGCTAGCCATTACCAACAAAAATATGTCACTCCATGCTTAAATATTCATCTCAGCAGCCATGTGAAAAAGAATATCGTCGCTTGTCATGTGTGTATATATTTCTTTGAATTTCATTCTTTGATCATTTTATTTGATTTACTTATCCCTTTTTGTCTGTCTGTCTGTCTCTCTTTCCAATATGTATGTATAAGCTATCCTCGGTACTAAGTTTTTTTTTTGTTTTTTTCCTCTCTTTTTTGCTTTTTAACTGAATTGGATTTATTTTACCCTCTTTGAAAACTTTCTTGAATATTACCTTCTTGGGGATTTCCCTAACTCGGGCAAGTATAGGACACTATTTTTAAACGTGGTTCACGGGCGATGAACTTTTTTCTTCCACAAGTAGTGAATGTTGCACTTAACCAAGTCAAAACTTTATATTTCAGTTTCTGATTCACTGTCTATGCCCACTACAGCTCATATGCTTCTCCTGTATCCACCTATACTAATCCACAGAGGCTGGGGGAGCATCTCCAGTTATCCTGTCTTCCCAATGTGTCTTTTAGCTCTCTAGCTCATGAGCGAGCTATATATATATATATATATATATATATATATATATATATATATACATAACTCGTGTCGAGGCGTCCGTGGCCTCCATCTTGGCTCTTCAGTTGAATTCTCTGAGTGAAACTCGTTCTTTGTGATGATAATTTCTTTGGATGCCAAGCCCGATGTTGATTTTTTTAATAGGTGTAGATAGGCTTTCCTATCGCCCGGTCAATACTCCTCTCTCTTCCCTTCAATAGTAGTAAAGGCTCATCCATTGTTTCCTGTTTAGGAAGGGGTTCCTGGATCCTTTCCTTTTATCTGGCCTTAGTAGTAGTGCTGTCGTGAATCTCTTGCCATGTCTGCGGTTTGTGGCAACGTTTCCTCATACTGAGGCTACCGGGTTGGCAGTTTTCTGGTTGCTGTTCTCGACTGGTAGTTAGGAGCCCGGAATCTAGCGTAGCAACTTGAGAGGCTGCTCTGATCAACAGTTGCATAATATCGGGTTTCTTGCAGTGCCATCTCGCGCATGGAAGGGTGACCTAGCATGCACCTTCGGTGGGCAACCCCGAGGTCACATTATGTTGCAGTCTGTGCGAGTTTCCTTCTGCCCATGTCACGTTTGACGACCGACTGCTGCTATTACATTTAGCCTTTTCCTCATCATGACCATAATCAACCATAAATATAAGCCTAAACCCGCTAAAAAACCCCTAAACCCTTTAACCTTTCTTTGTTTAACATCAGTGGTATTCGTACCAGCATCTGCAGTATGGAATCGTCCCTCTTCGAGAAGTCTTCTGATATACTAGCTTTTTGTGAGACTAAGCTTAACACTCGTTTGGTTCTTCAATTCCCGGCTACATTTTTCTCCTAAGAAAGGGACTCTAAAATCCACATGCATGGTCATGGAGTTTATGTCCGCGGTCATCTCCCTCTAGCTAGAACTGTCTTTGGAATCTCCAGATCATTCATATATTGTTTACATATATCTCTCCTCAATTCAGTAAACTATCTCGTCTTTTTCTACCGTTCCCCTTCCACTCAAGACTGTTGTGTACTCTATAGCATTTCCAATAATATAGACAAGGCTATCTCTCTACATTCATTTGCAAACATATTCGTGTTCGATGAATTTAACGCCCATCATACCATGTGGCTTAAACACGCTGTAACTGACCTCGCTGGCATACAAACCCTTAACTTTTCAATCACTCAATTCTTTACACAAGTGGTCGAATTTCGTACACGCTTCCCTTCTCGATCTCTGTTTTACCTCCATCCTTGACAACTCGTCGTGTTACGCAGCTCTGCCTTCTTGGCAACTCTGATTATTTGGTTGTGTCTGTTAACATCTCCTTCCTTCCCTTCCACCAGTCATGAACCTCCTACGAACAGAATATCATTCTGTTATCAACGCAAAGACTGCGATTTTCTCCGTGATTTGCTTCGTGACGTCCCTTGAAACGTGGTTTTTAATCATCTCGTTCCAAAATGTGCGTATGAGGTCTCCCCCTGGGTAAAAGCTGACATCAAGGCTTTCATCCCAGTAAGCAAATGCCAAGTTAAATCACGCTCGTCTCCTTGGTTCTCACCTACTTGCTCAGCCGCTATAGCCCACAGGAATCACTTCTTCCATCTGTATCGGAGCGACATGTCTGATTGTAACAGGCTTCTCTTTGTCTCTGCTCGCTAAATGCAAGCGTATCCTCACTTTCCTGATAGAATGAAACAACGTATTGCATCTCACAAGTTTGGTTCTAAAGATTATTGGCGCCTCTGCAATAGTGTGCTGAACTACAGCAAATCCTCAACACCCTCCTCCAGTCAATCAATTCCAAGTCCTAACACTCACAGTTGATAAGGCTGAATGCTTTGCTCGGAAATTCTCATCCAACTCAACACTTGACTCATCCGGAGTATCCACACCTGACCCCCCCCTAGAACTGAGGTTCTACTTAGTGAGATGTGCATAACCCCGTCGATTTTATTGGACATCATCACTAAATTAGACTCTCCTAAAGCAGGTGGTGGTAACGGGATAGTCCTAAAGAAATGTGCTCCCGGGCTGGATCCAGTTCTCTCCAATTAATACAACCATTGTCTCGCTGATTCTTGCTTTCCAGACTGTTGGAAGTCCTCCTCTGTCGTCGCTGTTTTAAAGAACTCTGGAGACCCTTCTGACCCATCTACTTTCCTATAAGTCTGCTACCACTCTTTGGCAAAGTCTTCGTGGCCTTAATCAATGCCGAAGTGGTTAAGCATCTTACCTCCCACGATCTACTCCCTGTCAAACAATATGGTTTTTCTCTTTGCCCGGTCTATCGTTGATGTGATTTCAGCTATAACTTAATATGTATACCAAGCTCTTGATAATAACGACGAAGCTCGATCTGTGTCTCTAGACATCTCGAAAGCGTTTGACAGGGCTTGGCATGCCGTCCTTCTACGTAAGCTTCAGGGTACGGTATTGCAGAACGGTTAATTGATTTAATCCAGTCATTTCTATCAAACTGTGAAATGATGGCCATCCTGAACGGGTTCTCTTCCAGTTTCGTTCATACAAACGCTGCTGTCCCCAAAGGATCTATCCTGGGTCCTCCACTGTTTCTGAACTTCATCAATGACCTTCCAGATGCCACCAGTTCTTAAGTAGGCATCTATGCAGACGACACTACCATTTGCTCCTGTCTCAATATTAAATCAGGCATTGCTGACAAAGTTAACCTGGCCGTTGGTCTCGAAAAGGATCTCCGATCTGTGGTCAAACTGGTGCAGGAAATGGCTTGTGAATTTTAATGCATCCAAAAGGAAACTGCTGTTATTTAACCACTATAGAGAGACCTCGGTCCCTTTTCCCCATAAAGAAATTCCCTGCCTCCTATAAGCATGGTTGATGCTTAACTTCACTAGAGCCTTCTTGGTCTCCCGTTTTTCACTGACCTGAGGTGGAATAACTAAATTGAATCAATAGCTGCTTCTACTGCAAAGAAAGTTGCTTCTCTGTGTCGCGCCAGAATTTTTTTTATCGTTTGAGTCCATCCTTCACATTTACAAATTTACCCTTCGTCCATTTGAATACTGTTGCCATGTATGGTCTGATGCTCCCGCTTTTCATCTCGAGGTTCTTGACAAAATCCAAAGAGATGGGTTGGTGCATAATTATCAGGCGTTTTCTAGGCGAGTTATTTGTTAATAAAAATTGCTGTTTACTTTTTTGATAAAAATATTATTTTATTTTCAGGTTATAAAAATTCGTGTAGATAATCATACGCTCTAAAATAATCATTTAAAAATGTTATTGTTGAATTATTATGCTTCTTTTTTCATAATAAGTATTGTTTCAAAACGCCTGATAATTATGCACCAACGTTCTATCATCTTCAAAAATTTAAATGTAATGTCAATCGACATCTTGTGATACCTTGACCCCTGTTCTTCTTTTTATCCTTTCCTCACACCCCCGCTATACTCAGTCTTTTCTCTTACTTTCACACATTGTAATCCCTTGCTTACACCCTCTTTGCTTTCGGTGAATGCTTATAAAAAAATAATTGTAAAAATATTTTATTTTAAAAACAAAAAACGTTCATATTAATTTTTTTTATAAAGAAATTTTTTTTTCTAAAAAGATATTTTTTTGAATTTTTAAAGAATACATTAGAACAAATCACTTACAGTAGTGTCATCAGTGATAATATTCTACGAAATCTTCAATTTTTAAATTGTAGGAAAATATTTTCTCCAAATAAAGAATATTAACTTTTTCTCAGTGCCGACTATATCCGGGTACATCTTTAAAACACATGACGATTGGGGATTTAGTAGATGACTTCTCTTCTGATCTAAAACTAACTCCTCAGAAAAGGAGGAAAAAACCGTCTGGTTACATTCAATGCATCTAAAACCAAACTAGTTGCCTTCCATTACCGCCGACCTCCAACCCCCGCCTGTCACGATAAACAGATGTCCTCTCGAGGAGGCACCGTGACTTGAGAAGATATTGGGACTGAAACTCAAACCCAAGCTCAAGTGGAACTCCTATATACGACCCATCGCTAAAGATGCAGGTAAAATGATTGGCTCCCTGTACCGCGCCAGTAAGAACCCGACTCCTCATGCTATCCTCTACCTTTATATGAGCCAGATCAGGCCGAAAGTACTAACATATTTTGGTCCAGCTGTCCTAATAGATTTCAAAAGCATCTCTGAGTTCTTGTGGCAGAAGAATTATTTACCACCCTCCAATCTGTCGCTACTACCATAGAAAGTGCTCGGACGAACTGCATCTTCTGGTTCCACCATGACTTACCTTCACGGTTAGGATCCATCATGCCACTTACATAGCATCAAAGCAGCCACATTCCCTCCGTATTCCATCGGTGAGAAGTAAGTTCCACTCGAACAGCTTCATCCAGTGAACCACTACCCTGTCGAACAGATTGCCAAGAGGATGTTTTCCCGATCACTATAACCTTAGCTTGTTCAAGTCTAGAGTTAAACGTTATCTTCCCCTATCCATATAAACTACCCGTTGTCGTAACCCTCTACCTCGAGTGCTCCCCGAAACATTTACAGTGCGAACCTTATTGTAAAAAAAAAAATCTGCTTTCCTATATATTGTGGTATCCTTCCTCTTAAGAATCTATGTTAGACTTTTCCGCCTACTATAAGATTAGTAGGAGAGTAGATTCGGGAAACTGTGAATAGATTGAGCGCTAGTTCATTCGGTACACTCTTACTAGTCGTGTAATACACTTCTGGTGTACTTATTGTTTAATATACGATATATCTGCAAATCTGGTGTTTGTTTTTACATAACCATTTACTTGGTCACAACACTATATGATCTTCTGTAGTGAAAATAGCCGCTTTAGTTTAAAATTAAATAATTTTAATTACTTTTTTATTAGTGTATCCCGCCTTATGACGAGCCTATCTCATTCGGCATACTAGTTGGAAAAGGTTTCCCATATCTGCCCTTAGATAAATTTCGTATTCTTTCTAGGAATTTACTGATGAATTAAAAAAAATCCTTCTCTCTTTTATCTCTGTGTTTTGTACAAAACAAAATCTAAAAAGTTCTCCTCGTAAAAAAAAAAGCAAAAACAAACACCCCAAAAAAAACATCGTATCAACACTGGTTTTAACGATTGTGTTGGATTCGTTCTTTCGAATTAAAGAAATAACGAGGAATAAAATAAAGGAAATGACGTGAATTCGAAACACCGATTCCAACAACGGAACTAGGAATGTCCGAGAATTGTCTTTTGTTCGTTTCATCCCTCTGTAATTTCTTTTTCTATATAATGGTTTGGATTTTATCTCTTTTCAATCTAAATTTCCTTTTCTATTTTTGAATTTACTTATCCACTCAGTTCCTTTCAATATGTTCTGCTTTCATAGAATTCTCAATATAAACTGAAACGCCCCCCCCAAAATTACATACACTTTCTCCTTTCCTCCCTTGTATAACCTGACTCAATTGGATCGCGGATGTGCAACGTAATAAGTAAAGAGGTTGTGTAGCTGTGGCAATGTGGACCGGATTTAACACCTCTTGGCCATTTGACTTTTCGGGCCAGAAATAATCTATTCCCGAAGGGATAAATACTCTCGGTTTATTTATTTATTTATTTTTTGGACAACAGTAGAAATAGTATAACAGGTATATGGGATTTCCATACGTGGCGACCACAAGTGATGCATAAACAGGTAAAGTTTAGTGCCTCTTATCGGTGAAGAAGAACAGCTCTGAGATTGTGGAAGACTAGAGCTGCATCACCTCAGATTTAATAAGTCATTTTCCAGCGCTTTGGTGCTTACGGTGGAATTCGTGTGTGAGGGAGCCTGCACGAGACTGTAGATTCAACCTCTCACGAGAGTACTGTTCAAGCTGGCGGTAGTCTTATAATGATATGGGGAGGGGTTTTCTTTTGTCCTTTACAAGAATCCAAAGTGAATCTGGAATTTGTTTTCACACGTATAAAATAAAAAAAAAGTCAACTTATTTCCTGGTAGTGAAGTCTCCTTTCTTCAAGGTCTCCGTATCCTGAACTTGTGACACGAAACCTGGTTCCAGGAACACACAGCGTACTTCCAGATATTCCACTGGCTTCTCTGATCTTATGTATGAGATATGTTGCAGACCTTACTAAATTCCCTGTAACCACACCCAAAACAACTCATTTAAATACAGCCTTGGACGCATTTCTATCCTACATCACGTAGCCGCATTATTCAGGAGAAAAATGGAGTTACTCGTTAGTAGGGATATATGTTGTTATACTAACTCAGTAGACTTCTCCGTGGAGTCTAGGGCCACACACTCACTATGCCAAGTGTAGCTGCTATGGTTTCCGTAGCATGTTGTTTTTTACGAGGTAGAGCTGCGAGTTCCACTCATCACAGGCATTGAATTCACAGTTGTTCTTCCTCTAGACTGGTTACCAACCATAGCTACAGATCTCAGTCTGTCATCCTTTTCACCTTTAAATAGAAGAAGAGACAGTCTTGACGGACTAAAGAACTTGACTGGAATTTAAACTCGATATGCACGTTCCACTTTTGAGTCGATAATCCCAATCCTGCGCGCATGTCCTTATTATTAAATAGCTTTTTTTCACTTTAGTTTATTGGATAGACAATAATAATTAAGTTTATTAAATGAAAATAGAAAACTTGTTATTATTTTTATTGAACAATTTATTTACTGATTGTTCGACTATTTTCTGCCAGATTCCTAATTCCCTCCACTCAGAAGTCACAAAGAATTACTCTAGTGTATTTATATTGTCTTCCGAGCAATTAAAAGAGATATTATGTCATTGTCCTTAATTTGATACATGATCAGCCAATACTGATTTTATAGTTTCTCTGTAGCTTTTCAATGATATAGAAATTTTCGCATTTTTTCCCGCTGCTGAACGGCATCTCTTGAATGTCATCGAAATGTTGTGATAAAAACCACCAAGACAAGGATGCGATTTTAAAAAGAAATGTGTAAAATAAAAAAAGTACAAAGTTATAAAAACAGGAGTACAGTGTGTACAGAAGAATAAAAACGTAATATAAACAAATCGCTATTCAAAACGTTTAGCTAAATAACATCTGTCTTTATTTTCCTATGTCATGACCTGGCTGGGCACCAGTCCACTTATCAGTGGACATTCGATTTTAGTTAGTAATCTGACTGAGCTGTGTACAGAAAAAAGATCAATGACTTCGCCTGCAAATTCAATAGGCAATGATATCGTACTAAAATACAATATTAAACAAAAAACTAACGTTAGATAATAGAACGTGTCAGCGTGTCTCGCTTACAAACCACATTAGTGACAACAGTTACTGATGCACTTCACAAAGGTTTTGCAGTCGCTGATCAGCATTCATTTAATTAAAACGTATACTGTCTCTCTTTTTACCAACATGAATCTATCTATCTATCTATCTATCTATCTATCTATCTATCTATCTATCTATCTCATTTTTCTCTTCTCTATCTATTACATAACTATCAGGCGGTGTATAGCTTATGTCATGTATTTGCATATCTATATATTTGTCACTGCTCCTATATTTTTGTTTCAGTGTGTACGTATAGATATCCTGTCAGATTGTTATGTATAGCCACATCCCATCACCTACACTTAAAAAGAGAAAGCACAATCTTTGTCGCTTGCGTGATTATACGATCAAATTACCTTTCTTGTTTTAATTTTTTAATAGCGTTTTGCATTCAACTTGAGAATCTGCACTCTTCAAGCCGTGCAAAATAATAAGATTTTGTCGAACCAGACACGCCTTTTTCTTAAGACCGTCAGATTCAACCCGAAATTGTATTCGTAAATAATATTTGACATGATGGGTGCGCCATCTTAAGCTTTTTCCCAAATCCAAGCACTTATTTGTAAGACTCATTTAGGATCCCGGCTAAATCCTTGCATTTTGTGATTTGACATATCCTTCAACTAATAAAAAATGTCATTCATGTATATATATATATATATATATATATATATATATATATATATATATATATATATATATATATATGTGTGTGTGTGTGTGTTTGTGTGTGTGTGTGCTGAAATATTTCTGCTTTTCGACGATTTTTATGTGGAGGCCTAGTTTCTTACAATTATATATATATATATATATATATATATATATATATATATATATATATATATATATATTACATAGAATAGAAATCTAAATTTACCTCATTCGAATAGCTATTTCTACCAACAAGACTTATTGGCTTTGTCAGCTCAAAAGTGGGAAGAAATTCGCAAATTCAGAAATTATTTCTTCCCACTTCTGAGTTGACAAATCCAACAAGTTTTGTTGGTAGAAATAGCTATTCGAATGAGGTAAATTTGAATTTCTAATCTATGTAATTTATACGTTCTATTATAATAAATACATTGAGCTATTTTTGTAGATTAGTTTCAATATTTTATATTATTAGAATTCACTCGGAATATATACAAACAGATTATATATATATATATATATATATATATATATATATATATATATATATATATATATATGCAGATATGTAGAAAAAGGAAGGAAAGAAAAGTTAGGGAAATAATCCGGAGTTCTTTAGTAGTTTTTGTTTTTATTTTTGAAAGACAGTGCTCCATACAAAAGTAGAGCTTAAATTATAATTATTTAAAAAAAAAATATGATTCCTTCGCTACATAAGAGTTCTCATGTTTCAAAAACAAGAGCCAAAAACCTCAATATAATTATTAAATTGAATTAAAGTATCAAGCCTTGTTTCATCCTCAAGCGAAAATTTAGGAACGACATGAGGGTTTCGTCTCTCGTTTTGAAACATGAGAACTGTTATGTAGCGAAGGAATCATATTTTTTAAAACAATTATATATATATATATATATATATATATATATATATATATATATATATATATAGTAAGGTAAAAAAATCCAAGTGGATTCTAGTAATATAAAATTATTAGAATTGATCTACAAAAGAGCTCCATGTATTTCATTTATACAGAGCAATATAATTAATAGGCAAATAAATCCTTTTACCTCATATTTGGAAGAGGCTCTTTCGGCAGACGAGGAAAGTGGTCGTCTGTCTTCACGCTCGTAAGGTTAGAGGAAGCAGGAGGCAGTAGGAGTTAACTATGAGGAATTAATATTGGGAGCTAAAGGGACAAATTAAACTTTAAATTGCCGAAAACACCTAATACAGAGATTACACTTTTCAATGTTTCAATCGGACCCTAGGGCACGAGGCAGTGATTAAGGGTGAGTGGGTCGTAGGTATCTGTCTAAAAGGGGAGAATTTTTGTTAAAGAAAGCCCAGAATATTAAATTTATAACGACAAGTAGGGGTATTAGAAAAAAAACCCAAAAACAAAAACAAAAAACCCCCCCAAAAAACAAAAGCACAACTTTTTAACTAAAAGTTAAAATTAAAGAAGAAATTGAGAATGAATCCTAAAATAAATTTAAAGGAATTCATAAAGAAACGTAGGGAATTAACGGAAGGAGAATTAGGGAGATATTTTATAAATTTATAAATTATAATCAATATACATTATTTACATTATTTGGACTATTGACCTCATCTTTGTCGCCATATTTCGTTCCGGCCTTCTTCAGGGGGTTGGAATGTCGAACTGAACCCTTTATTTCGCTCACTAGGGTAGACTGTTCTAGTTCCACGTGTCATGTTTAATGGATGTCACTTATCAGTTATCTCCTGTTAATTCCCTCTCCAAGTTCTCCACTGCCTTAACCGAGTATTGAACTCAAACTCTTTTGGTCCTATCACTGGATCTAATCAATATCGTATGAAAGATTTTAGGGTTGGTGAGTAACTTAGTGTAGCTAAATAAGGTATAATTCCACTATGGGAATTAGAATTAATTTTTATAGAATTTCTTTTATATATAGACATTTGAAGAGTTATAGGGGATGGGAGTCGTGGAGTGATTTTGGATAGCTCATTAATGCAAAGTTATATTATGGAAATTTGAATTTGTTTTTATGTCAACATTTGAACAATAATTCGTTCCCCTCTCTCTCTCTCTCTCTGTTTTTCTCTCTCTCTCACTCTCACACTCTCTCTGTATATATGTTATACAATTCTCTATAAATATAGAATTGAATATGTCTTCCCTTGAACCACATGAATATTGTAAGACAGTCGTATATCAAAGTTGAAGTTCACATGAAATTTTAAGTCGCAGAAAGGCAGTAATATTTTAGAATCATTCTTTATCTTATATTGTTTCACTTCCTATTTTGTTTTCCTGTTTTCCATCCAGCACTGTTCTTATATTGTCCTTATTTGCTTTATTATACAATATATATTTCTTCTTGAATCCTGTTCTTTTATTTTCATTTTCCTCAGTTTCCACTAAAGTCTTCTCATTCTCTTTCACTCCCCATAATTTTAGATATAGAATTGAATATGTCTTCCCTTGAATCGCATGAAGATTGTAAGAAAGTCGTATATCAAACTAAGAGTTCACATGAAACTTGCGGAAAGGCAGTAATATTTGAGAATCATTCTTTATATTTCCTATATTGGCTTATATATATATATATATATATATATATATATATATATAATATTTTACACCGAACATATTCTTATAGTGTTTTTATTAGTTTTTTTTTATACAATATCTATCTCTTTCCGAATCCTTTTGCTCTATTGTCCTTTTCCCCGAAATGTGAAATCACAGAGCCGAATTTTGTTACATTCATTTTCGCATAAACACCCCAAGGAAAGGTATGGATCTATTTCTTTTCCTCCGCGTATGGATTAAATAGTAAGGCACACTGGACTATTCAGCCTTCGTTGGCAGCCAGCAGTTTAAGGGAAAGACACCTCTGAATTCAAAACCATATGTGCCTTATCGAAGTACACACTGTGTAGCTAAGTAAAGGTTGGTGGGACTTAAAATAACTCTATGATAGCAGCTACCGTCATGTAATTAATCAATATATATTTTGCTAAATAGTCACTTAACACAAGGCTCAGGATTCACTCAAGTAGAGGCTTATTGAATGACGTTGTAATACCACTAAGACGCAAGGGGTTACTAAGAGTGAAAGAGAAAAAGAAGACTTTAGAAAAAGGAACTGGAAACCGAATCCTAAACAGGAAACAAGGAATAAACTTCTTCTGTTCAAAAGACTGGGGAGGAATGTGAAATGGGCGATAGACGACCTCTCGACTCCTATTGTGATGTTTCTTTATACTCCTCTTGTTTCCAATGTGTCATGTGTGAAAACTTCCCGAGCCCTCATATTGCAATTTTTGTTGTTATTATCGCTTTTCTCTGGCACTCCTTGCAAAAATTGCAATATGAGCTCTGGTAAAAAAAATATTTGCTAACAGTAAAAATTGCAATACGAGCACTGGTAAAAAATCGTTGCTGAAGACATTAGGTTTATAATACCCAGAAATTCATACACAGATGTTTCGCCGTTTCGGCCGTTGTACGCCGGCCTTCTTCAGATGGTTGGAATGTCGAATTGAACCCTTTATTTCGCTCGAGGACTCATAGCACAGTGGATAAAAGCGTTAGTTAGATCCAATGAGAGGACCCAAAGAGTGTGAGTTCAATACCCGGTTAAGGCGTTGGAGAACTTGAAGAGGGGAATTAACAGGAGAATGGATGTCAGTTATCTGTTAACTGACATCCATTAGACATGGTACTTGGAACTAGAACAGTCTACCCCAGTGAGCGAGGGTTCAGCTCGACATTCCAACCACCTCGAGAAGTCCGGAGCGTACAACGTTGTAATAATTATGGCGACAAAGATGAGGACAATAGTCCGAATAATGTAAATAGTGTCACTTTCTGATTCTAATTCTTCATTGCTGACATGCTGCGTTTGTGGTATTGTCAGCATCCTTCTGTATTGCTTCAAGTTTTTTCTATGAGGAAATTGCTGAGCCACAAGTCTCCTCTTCATCCGTGAGGAAATTGTCCAGCATTCACAGGCATATAAGAGGATTGAAATTGCATAACAGTTCAGCACTCTTTCTGTTGTTTCTGTTACCTCAAGTCTCCTCTTATGGCCATTGTAGCTCAGCATTCTTTTCTTTGTTTCTCTTGTCTCAAGTTTCCTCTTCATCTATGAGGAAATTGTCCAGAATTCCCTGTCATATAGGGGGATTGATATTAAATTGCAGTTCAGCCCTCTTTTCTTTGTTTCTAACAAAATTCTCCTGTTAATACATTGTTTAGCTTCTGGAATGCGCACTTGCTATCTCAAAGCCCCTTCGAATTTCCCATAGATATTTAAAATTCTTTGAATAGAATAATTCAGCCCGAATGTAATCTAAACATGTATTGAATGAAAAGTTAAATTAGACGATAGAAAATGTTCTAGAATAAAGTAAACAGTCTTTAAAAATATCACGTTCCTTTTGGAACATGACGCTTCATAGATTCCTATGTGTGAATTGCCATGGTTGCCATCTTAGAGATGTTGTTTTGCCATAGTTTCCTTCACGGTTTGAAATTCAGATTAGTCCTTTTATTTAACCCATAGCTGGAGAGAGAAGAAGTGGATTCATACATTTCTCAAGGGTATTTATCGAAATTGAACGAAGCCAGAATTTGAATTCAGCTAGCCGATCCTATTTTTCGCGCCGATAACCTTTACGCTACCCGCACATCTACTAAACTGACGACAAGGAAACTCAGAGAAACCGGACTATAATAGATAAGCGGAAATGAATTGGAGAGATGAGAAGTTGGAGAGACAAGTATACAAATAAATTATTATAATTTTCGAAGAAATCTACGTAAGTAGCCGAAAACTAGAAATGGCCAAGAAAGAATTTGAGTTTCTAGTCCGAAAGTTTTTACATCAATAGAGCTAATAACGAGCATAACACTGGCCTGGAGGTCTGTCGGAAACAGGAACAGATATTGAAATCAATGAAAAAAAGCAGGAAACCCAGAATCAAACGATGCTGAAAAAAAGAAAGAAAGAAATAACAGCAAATAATGATATGCCAATAGCATTACTGCCTCTGATGACTCGAAAAGAAAAGCCTTTGTTAGCGGGCTGAGAACATGATCGAGCAGAACATCCAAGCAAGTAAATAGATGAGCAAATTATTATTTATTGATCAGCAAATCGACAGAAAATAAAAACAAGGAAGAAAATGTACCAGTGACAGATTTAGACAAAAAAAAGACTTACCATATATATTCGAGTAGTATGCAGTTTTAAGGGGTCGCATCATACACGAGATATAAAATTAGCGTATGTAATGATGGTCCTCACTACGCCGTTGACCAAACTACATATCCATTTACTGTTGTCAAATTAGCTTCAAAAATAGGTCTTCAAAGGCCGCATGATACGCCAGTATATACGGTATTTGCATTTTCCCTTCTATTTTACAAGATCTGTGCCGCGCCAGGAAATTTTTCTCCGCTGAATCGATACTTCAAATATACAAAACAGCCATTCGCCCTTGCATGGAGTATTGCTGCCATATATGGGCTGGAGCACCTTCTGCTTACCTCGGAGTTCTTGACAAGATCCAGAGACGGATATGTAATCTAATTGGCCCTGATCTAGCGTCTTGTCTGCAGTCACTCTCTCACAGACGCGCCGTCGCCTCTCTCTGTCTTTTCTACAAATACTTCCATGGTAACTGCTCTAATGAGCTGCTCTCTCTGGTTCCCAGACTCCATGAATTCAAGCGCCCTACGAGGCTGGTATCCCGCTCCCACCCTTACACCGTAGAAACCTTCAAATGTAGCCGTCTCTTCTACTCCAATAGCTTCATACCTCGCACATCTCGCCAGTGGAACACCCTCCCCAATTACTGTTTCCCTGAAAGCTATAATCTTCAACTATTCAAATGTAATGTCAATCGACATCTCCAATTACCTTGATCTACCCACTATCCTTCTCCTCTTCCTTTCTCCTATCACTCTTATCTGCTCTCGCTCCAAATCTTCCGCAACACCCTGCATCCTAGTGGCTTCACGCCTTGCTTGGGGAACAATGCTTAAAAAAAAAAATGTCTCTCTACTAAATCTGTTACAAGGCTTTCTACTAATTCCATTGCATGTGCCTCTAATTTCTTTGCAGGTCTCTCTGCTAATTTACTGTATATACTCGAGTAATATACAACTTTTGAAGAACTAACTTTGAAGCTAATTTTAAGTGGGAGGTGGGGTTCGCATCATACACGAGATATAAAATTAGCGTATGTACTGCTGGCCGACGTTGACCAAACAATATATCTGTTTCAGTCAGTTAAATTATTTCAGTCGTCTAATTATTTTCTACCCTACAGCCAGTTTTCTTACAGACGAAACGTTGCTTCCTCCTCGTTATTCCATCGCTATTTCGATGGCAGATCTTCTGACGAGCTCCATTCTTTGGTACCGCCGACCCTGACCTTTGTAACTCGGACCATCATGTTACGTAGACGACGAGAAATCCTACCCGTTCCCTTCGTATTCCATTAGTAAGAAGTAAGTTCCACTAGGACAGCTTCTTCCCAAAACCTACTGCTTTCTTTAACAAACACCCATAAGAATGCTTTCTCGATCACTACAACTTTAGCCTCTTCTATGATTAACCGTTATCTTTCCTACATAACCTTATAAAGTACAATTCTTGCTTTCTCTTATACTGATACAATAACATATAATATCCCTCTCCCTTGAGGGAGTCTTGGGCCTTGTATAGGGTGAGCAGTAGCAATAATACA